>PVJD01004649.1:0-49024 GCA_004026545.1 Mormoops blainvillei
CCTGGCTCTTGACTCTGAAAACCAGCAGAGAGAAATAACTCCAGCCTCATTAGGGGCCCAATTAGTCTCAGAGAAGACCAATGAAAATGTGTGCCTGCATCCAGCCTGATGAAAGGCATACAAGCCGAGATGCTACAGGTTCTGCTCGGAAGAGAGCTGTTGATGTTTCCTTGACTTCAGAGGCTCAGGTCATTTCTCCAATCTCTTCCCTTGACAGGTGCCACCAGCACAGACGCTAGATCAGTGGTTATGTTCTTACTTCCAGCCTCTAAAGCACATCTGCCTTTTTTCTGAGTGACTATTCCCATGGCCAAGTCCGAATCGCAGAGGGTAGGACACCTGTCCATCTCCAGTCACCCCAGGGATCTGTGTGAGTGGTACCCAGGTGGGCTGAAGGAAAAGGTGCCCGCACTGGAAAGAATTAGGTACACATCACCCAGAGTGCCAGGAATGCACCTCAGAGCCTTCGGGTGTACTTTTATTTTTAAAATAGAAAGTATTTCTGCAAGTACGGTTAGAATAAACTAGCATGTGTCATTGGATTAACATCTGTGGTTTATTTGCCCAATCTGTTCAGAAACATGCTCTTCTGCAGATGATAACTACACATTAGAGAGAATTTGGACAAGTGGAAAACCCTCCCAGTTCAACAGTGAGCTAGAACCATCAGAAGTTAGGCGAGAAATTTTAAATCTCTTATTCTGCAACCCACAGCGAGGTTGAGGATTTCAGCTGTCAGTGCGGCAAATTCTGGAAGTCTACACAGAGGTGTCTAAGACTTGGGCGAGTAGACGCACTCACATGATGGCCACAGCAGCTCAGCGGAATGCCTGGAAACAAGGTGTGAGGTCTCCCAAGGGCTCTGAGTAAGTAGCTCCAGTTTCTGGCAAGAGGTACGCTTGTTAAAGGAGTTTTCTCATAGTGCCTAACCTCTGTGATCATGAATAAGACAATGTTTTCCTTGGACACTCCTAGCGAAATTGTACAGTGTTGTATTGTTAAGTTTTATTATTTTGAGGGAGTTCAGATGAGACTTTCATGGCCAGGAGGTTCTAACACTTCAGTACCTGCTAGTCTCATCAAGTTTTATTGTATAATCTTGCTCTCCAAGACCTAGAAATTTAGCAAGAGGACTTATATCCATTTTGGTTTTCTAGGATTTACTTCTATACACATGTTCCTTGAAATGAAAACAATGATTTCAATCAGTAGATTGGATGAAACCTACTCAAACACGGGCTGTCAGCGTTTTCCTGCAAGTGACTCATGCCTCTGAAGTCCACTCACAAAGGCCCGGGAAGCAGAAATTAAATGCCCATTTTAAGAGGCTCTCTGCATCCTGACATTATAAAGAACGTTTGCAATATATTGGTGGAGGGTTCAGCTAATGGTCTGCGGGGGAAGGTCCACGCCCAGTAAAGAGTTCTGGGCAACACACTACCCTGTCTCTCAAAAGGTTGCGTGGATGCAATTCCAGAAGTATGTTGAGGGGGGCTGCTATTTGTGGGTGATTACGGGTGTGGGAATAGAGGCACGTGATCTGCTGGGGATCCCCAGCAAAGAGGTTTCCTCTCCTAGCCTTCCCAGGGCTCTGCCTGGGCTAGGAAAAAGTGATATTGCTGATCACTTCTTATGCCATACAGATGTCTAATCACTATGGTGTATACCTGAAACTTATTATAACATTGCGTGTCAACTGTAACTGAAAAATAAATTTTTACAAAAGATAAAATAACATTGGCAATGGCTCTGAGCCAGGTCTACAGAAAGTCAAGGCCAACTGGTTGCTTTAAGGGCACTAGTGGCAGGCTGTGTGCTTCTTTCTTATTTTTTATTTTAAAACATTACACATTATCTTTTTGGGGTCTGTTTTGCTAACATTTATTTTAGGATAAAAGGCTACTAGTTTTAGGTTCAAATAATTAAGCTTAATGAACTAGACCTTTATCAGATGATCTCGACCCAGACAGAGGGTCAACGTCTGAGGGGTTCTGTGCCTCCCTGGGCAGCAGCAGCTGCAGCAGCAGGAGGACAGAGCTGCTGTGAATGGGGACTTTCGGCTGAAGTTAGTCCACTGACTCCAGACCAAGGTGGACGCAAGCTCGCTGCACAGACAACTTCAGGGTGCACGTACCCCACAACACGGAAAGAGTTCCGTAAGTTTATGAGCTCAGGCACACCGTTCCTGTCTATACCTTCACATCTGCTATGAAGTCAGTAAGTATTAGCTTAACTAAAAAACAAACCACAGAAACAAAATCCAGTATATCACTTTTTTCAGAGTATATTTTCCCTTTTGCAAATGAATAATTTCTCAATAGGATTAACCTAAACATGAATTGATCAGCTTAAAGATGCATTATAGGCTCAGACTTAAGGAAAGCTTAAGTTCACCTCTGAGATTTTCTGGGGAGATATTCCACCATCACCTCTGACATCCCCAACACTAAGTAACCTTCCCACGGGAGGTGAGGTTGGGAACATTGAAGTGTTCCTCATCAGAGATCCCTGCCTATCAAATACTAATTTTAAAGAGTACGTTTCAGACACCACACCACACGGGTTCTCACCTTGTCAAAAGCAGGGTAGACAGCACGGATTTCTGTCAACCAGCCATATGGCATGTGACCCACGGGGTACGTTGCTGTCAAAATTGCTACTGCCTGCAAGAGGAAGAGGCAGCAGAGTTAGCACCAGCGTTCATGGAGAGCACCTCCTGTAGCTGCCGTGGGCCCTGTGACAGAGCAAGCTGTCTCAGGAGTGGCCACCACTGACAAATCACTCGACACTGGGTGATGAGCACTGGCCGGCCACAGGATGCCTTGGGGAGAGGGGAGAAAGGGACAGGTGCTCCACTGTGTCCCTGTGAGTGGGATGCATAGACCCTGGGAGAACACCTGAGACCAGGAGCATGGGTCCTGTTTTACACAAATCCAGTGAGACACAGGTCCGGGTCCAGGTCACTGGCATGAGAAGCCAAAATTTCAACCCAGGTCAGACTCCAGAATCTTTGCTCTTTTCATGGAGCCAAACCCAACCCTCTAGTCCAACACAATTCTTTAGTTTCAGAATGTGAGTCTAAGCCCTCCCTGCTCTCTGGACATCTTTGCTCAGCATCTACCTGTTCGCCTCCATCCAGGCCTTTAGGGTGACTCATTGGACATCTTGTGTTTGTTGATGGCTTTATGTACTCTCTCCTTCGGACTCAACTCACTCCCAATCTCTTCAGGCAGCACAGCCCAATTACTACTTTTAATTTAAGAAAACTAAATAACTATTTCTTCCAGGAAGCCAAGCATGTTCTTCCATGAAAATGGGCTGGAATTAGGCGTTAGAATTAGGTGGATCTGGATACAAACCTCTACTTCCTCACCTACCAGCTGCGCGAAGCGTGAACCTGCCAGGCTTTCCTTTCTGCTCCTCCAGCAGAATCAGGAGAATAACCACCCCTACTGATGGGGAGTCAATGAAAGGGGCACAAATGCCAGCACACAAGCAGACGATTAATAAACGTCCATTCTATACTCTATGTGCTGTCTCTATGCCATTGACGTCAGCTGAGAAATGGCTCTAATATATACGTTGTCTTGTTTATTCTAAGGACCCAATAGAGCTCTGGCGCACAGGTGATGGGGGTCCTATTCTTTTTCCTAGGCAACTCACACTGCAGTATTTACGTAAAACAGCTGCTGGGTTACAGAACCACCTAAGATGCCATGCAGGGTTCAAAATACAAATTCCAGGAACAAACGGAGGCGAGAGAAAGCATTCTGCTTGTGATTAATGCGCTTCTCTTTCCCAGCCAACATGCGCTGCTTCCCAGGACATGGAAACTGGCAGGAGACCCCAGGCTGGAGACATGCTGACAGAGCGGTCAAGGGCAGAGTATAAACAGGGGCCCTGATGAGCGGCCACCAGCCTTCCTGAAGGATCAGTGGTTCCACAGACAGATTTAGTTCTCCAGAGGGCGGCGACGCAGGAAGCAAATGAAGTCATTTTGTTTGTTCACACCATACTTGGAAGATGGAAAGAATGATTCAACTCTTTCTTTGGAGTAGTTGCCAGTTTCCAGGTAAATTTCTTGAGTTGTGAGTGGGCTCCTCCTTTGGAGGAGGGCAGTTTGCCAATGAGCACATGAAGCCCCAAGGGGGTGGGTGGTAGGTGCAGCAGGGCAGAGAAAAAACAGGTGACAGTAGGTGGGTCCAAATGGAAGCACGGACCCTTCACTCTCTGTGTCTTTTCACCTCTTCCGCAGCGCAAGCCTGTTCCATTGTCCTCTGCAACTGCAGAGAGGAGGCATCCATGCTGACTCCGTGGAAAAACGGAAAGGCCACTGGGCCAGACTCAGAAAATCTGGATTCTAATATTAGCCCAGCTTCTTGCTAGTTTTGTGTCCTTAACTTTGTGTCCTTGCCTCAGTTTCCTCTTACAGTCATTAAGAAGGATGAATGAGAGGTTTTCTTCCATACTTATAAAAATATAAAATTACATGGTTATAAGTCACCGAAAGAGACCCTCGTGGCTTCCCAGTGTGACTGCGTCACCTAATTTCATATCGCCGGATTGCCTGAGCTCTCAAGATGAATTGGAAACACATTTGTGATCCACCTGCCCTGTCCCCATCCTTTACAAGGTGACAACAAGTGCCCACATCCCCAGAAACCACCCTACCTCCGTAGCTGCAGAACTGCCACCAAGGTCCCGGGAAACAAAGAGGTTGACAATAGGCCTGCTGATTCTCTGTGTGGCCAGGATGAGAGCCAATGGCCACCAGAAGCTCAGCATCTTTCTTATTGTTGCATCTCCCTGCATCAAGAAATGGAGGCAAAGTTTCAGTAAACTCTGGAAGCAGAACAGGGACCACGATTCAGAGACAAAGCCTTCCTCTTAGATGTCAATCACTAGTCAGTTCACGACACTCAAAACTAACGTGAAGGAAAAGTCTCTGCAGACAAGCCAAGTTGAATTAAAATAAAATGTACAGTGAAAATAAAACGAACTCAGACAGTTGGCAGGCTACCGTGAACTCAAAACACACATTTAGCCTTGAGGGATCCAAACCGCTATTTTCCAAACAGGACGACTCTAAGCCAGGTAGAAGCCAATTCCACAGACCGAGAAAAAGACTTGGAAATTAGTTTTTGTTGAAATCATTAAGCTGACTGGCTAGAAGCCATGTCGGTAAGAGGTAACCCTTTTTTTATTATTCTTTTTTAAATTGAATTTATTGGGGCTACATTGGTCAATAAAATTATATAGGTTTCAGGTGTATAATTCTGCAACACATCATTTGCACATTGTATTTTGTGCTCACCATCCAAAGTCTAGTCTCCTTCTACCACCATTTATCCTGTTTACCCTCTTCCACCTGCTCCCATACCTCAAGAGGTAACCCTTAAAAGGAAAAAATTATTATAATTTTAAAAAATCTTCACTCACGGATATGTTTACTGATTTTAGAGAGAGAGGAAGGGAGGAAGGCAATGAGAGAGAAACATCGATTGGTTGCCTCCCGTATGTGCCAGGACTGGGATTGAACCTGCAACCTAGGTATGTGCTTTGACCAGGAATCGAACCTGCAACATTTTGGTGTACCAAAAGAGGCTCCAACCAACTGAGCTACCTGGCCAGGGCAAAAATTATATAGCCATGCTAAAAAAAGTTCGGCTTATTAAGAATTCTACAGCAAAGCTATGTGCTATCTTTAAAGCCTAGCTTTCACTATGTAATTTTGGTTTTGGTTCTTCATGAGGGTAGAAGTGACACGATGGGGCCATCTCGGCCATGTTAATTTATTTCCCTTTGCTGGTGGCTGCGTGTTAAAAGATGGACTATCACCATCAAGACCAATTTGATGTGGTTGTCCTTGCGACGGAAATGACTAGATCGGGTTTTATCGGTGGCCTGACCTGAAATTGAGGTAAGTGGGCAATCCAATCGATGTTCTGATACGATGAAAGTAACATGTGGTCAAAAGCGGAGTCAGGGGGTGGAGTGTGGTAATTTACTCAAGACTGCATATGATCATGTATATCTACCTTATAGGTAGATGGAAATAGATCCAAAAGATGTCTAATGCTTAAGCGTAGAAACGATCGGCATACACAGAATCAGACACTGGGCCTATCTATGGCGAAAAGGAAGCTTTGGTCATTTGTGTAAAATTATTATACCTTGCTTGTATCTTATTTGCATTTCGAGGTGCAGCCCAAGCTCTGCCTCCACCGGGGAGGTGTCTCAGCCCACATCACTAACTTCCTCCTCTTGGCTTCAGCAGCTATTGTGTTCCCGCTACATCTATGCTCGGGTCCACACCTGTTGTTTCTGTGTTGGCCTTATCTGCCAAGTGGGACACAGAGTTGCTTGACAGTAGAGACCATGTTTAAAAATTTTCTGTTTCACCGTCTGGTACCTAAATGCTCTTCTCGCTCCGTAGAAGGTACCTAAATGAGCAACTGTGTTTGGACAATACAGAAGGTAGGAACAAAGCGTGGATCCCTGCTGTAAATTCAAAATAACCGAATGTGAGTTCAACGGTACCATGTGTGTTAAAATCTTGGTTGACTATAGAATGGCTACTTTTGACCACAGAGAGTAAGAAAAACCATAAATGTTGTATGTACTCCTCAGCCTGACTTGACTTACTGTATACCCTAGTCTCATACAGAGATCTGGAGGCCGAACAGTGACCTCTAAGACTGTTCTGATCTCCAGAGTTCACGAATTCTCCATCTGTCTGTCCCTGTGGACACTTCCTAGCATTTGACGTCTCAGCGAGTGTGCTTATTTTACTGATTTCTCATTTCATCGAAGGGTGGGGTCAAACTTTATTCCACTCCAATGTACAGACAGCCCGTCGGCGAGTTCTGAGGACGTACCCCCAGTTCCGGCCCGCTCCGGTCGGGGATGATGTCGTGGATGTTCCTGTAGTAGCCCAGGCACAGGGTGGCACAGCGCACCAGGGCGCCCATGTACAAGGAGAGGATCGGGATGAGCAGGGGTTCTCTGCACTCCAGGTGACTGTGAAGCAAGATGGCTACAAAAACGACCTGCGAGAGGGGGAGACAAGACGAGTCAGAGCGGAGAAGGCAGAACTGATCACGGAAGCACAGCCTGATTTCTTGCACCCAGATGAAACCGGTTTCTAAGCAAAAACCTCGACGTTGATGAGAAAGAGAACAGAAACCGGGCTATGGCGCAATGCTGTTCTCAAAGAACGCAGGGTCGGACGTTTGGGATTCACAGGATGAGTGCACAGCATTTTGTCATATTCACCACTAAGGTCCTGTTAAGGCAACTGCACATCTGGGTAAGGTTTTTGCTAAAAGATATCTAGAAACATTGGCTTCCCGGACCCCAAAAGATACAGTAGAGCTCTTCTCTCCTGAGGCTGGATACTGAGGTGCACATATAATCTACACCCGAGGACCTAAGTTGCCTTACACACACACACACACACACACACACACACACACAGATGTGCACGCGCAGTGATCAGTGACGACAGTATACAGAAAAGAGATGGGGTTTGTAAGACGGAATTCGCTAAAAATGCTGAAAAAGCACTAATCATAGTTTTTATAAAACAAGCCAAATTAAAAATATTATATTATAAAAATGGAATAGGTGAAAAATAGACAAGAGATATAGAAATAATAATGAAGTCTCTAAAGCAAACGTATTAATGGATTTAACTTCCCTGCTGGGCAGAAGCCTGAGCAGCAGCCCTGCCTCTGTCTGGAGTCCTGGGAGCCACACAGTCCGAAGATCACAGTGGTATATTGGGCGCAAAAGTGGGGTGCTGGAAGAGGAGGGATACCCCTGAGTTCCATCAACCTTAATAGCCAAATATCCACCATCAGATAGGCATGTAAAATACACCACCACTGAGCGGTCCTGACTGCAGGAGGTTGGTCACTGCATTAGCAAGAAATCAGCGATGACAGAAAGTTAAGAAGAAGGTGGAGAGTGAGCAGGCTTCGCTGAATGAGTACATTCATTGCCACAGTGACCGCAGAAAAGCAGGGTGATCCAGAGAAACTCTTCTGAAGGAAATAAAAGTATTAGATATAGAGGTGATTTGCTTATAGCACTGGCTGACACTGTACCCGGGCTGTCGTACTGTTCTCACACCCAGTGAATGAGACAGCTGCCGGAACGATATCTTCAGGGACATGCAGGACAGAGGGACTGCCTAGTTGTGTGGGCACACCAGGCTGCCTGCACCACAGGCAATGTGAGTGGTCACAAGCTGGGGTGGCAGTCGCCGTCATGCTCACGTTCACGTTCATAGTCATACTCTTTGAGGACACAGCAGAGTCCAGCGATGGAAGCAGGGATGCCTGAGGCTGTCACCATGACTGTTGCTTCCCAGTGGGACAACTGTCATGTTAACTGCAGGTTGCAGAGACCAGCTGGAGGAAGCTCTGTGAAGAATGCACTGTGTTTGGATCAGAAGACTGAGAGTTTTGTGCTGGGGCCAAGATGCCCATATATTCCTCTAAGGAATCAGAGGCCTCTACGGTGCCCTAACATGTAAACTCAGGCTAGCATGTCTACAGCAAGCGTAACATCAGACATATGAACACCTACAGAGTCAACTGAGATGATCCTGTTTAGTGGATATGAAAGATGAATACGTGAAGACCCACCCCTCCTCTGCCAAGTCCAGGAGGGCTCCCGGGATTACCAGGATGGCCATGCAAGACTTAGGAAGAGGACTTGGGCTTGAAGGAATGGGGAAGCACAGGCAAATAAGTGTGGAGAGAACAAGAAAATGGCCCAAGGGACACAACAGACTAGAGCGGATGGAGGGGCAGGAGGGTACATTTGGCCAGTAACGTTCCCAAGGTCAAGGTGAAGATTTTGTCGGCGTCTCCTGTCTTTGTCATGACTTGGTGCCATGTGGTCCAATACTTGTAATGTTTACATCTTCATGGTGGATTG
Source organism: Mormoops blainvillei (assembly GCA_004026545.1). Classification (NCBI taxonomy): domain Eukaryota; kingdom Metazoa; phylum Chordata; class Mammalia; order Chiroptera; family Mormoopidae; genus Mormoops; species Mormoops blainvillei. The sequence continues at coordinate 8,947 of PVJD01004649.1, forward strand.
TATCACTTAGCAATTTAAAATAACCCCTGAGCCTTTGTAGTTCAATTCCAAATGACGATTCTGAATTCGATACAGCCATCAAAGAATGTTGGGTTATTTTCTCAGGGACACCTGCTGTCTCGGTGGTGAGGATTTCCCCAGTGAGAGCCTGTTATGTGCGGGCCCCATACCAGGGGCTGGGGATTCAACGACAAATAGCACAGTCCCAGACTCTGTGATCTCGGGGCTGACAGTCTGGTGGGGGAGGCAGAAACACTGATCAAACAGCAATGCCAGCGAGCATCCACTGACCAACGGCAACAAGGTCCTTGAAGGAAAGAGGGTGTTGGCTGGAGGGCCAAGCTGTGTGGGGTGAGGGAGGGTGCCCCATGAGGAGGGTGTCTGAGACCTACAGCCGCAGCAGGAGGAGTGAGGGGAGCACAGGGCAGGAGTCAGATGGAGGTGGGGGAACTGAGGCAGAACATTTCCTTCTGGACAGAGGATCCAGGCAAAGCCCCCCATGGAAGGGGGCTGGGCCACATCCAGGCTCTGAAAGGAGGACCTGTAACAGGAGTGAAGAGAGCAAGGGGACAAGAGGACAGTGCCTGGCTGGGGAGGAAGCAGGGTCCGTAGGTCTTCAGCACTGTGTAGGCCATGATTGGGGGCGAGGTGGCCAGAATGTCACTGAGAATAGATCTCTGTGGCCGAGTGGGGAAGGATGGAGAAGAGCCAGGGCAGAGAGGTGGAGGCGAGTCCCGAGGTATCTTGGGTAGTGCAGGTGGGAGGGACGATCCTGAAAAGTCTAGGATTGAACCTGAAAAGGCTTGGTAATGAAGCAGGATGCTCTAGGGTGTTCCCCAGGCATCTGACCTGGCCCTTGGGATCTAGCTGACTTGAGAAGGCAAGAACTGTTGACAGCAGAAAGGTTAAAGGACTGGAGGTCTCAGGAAGGTCCAATAACCTCAAAAGAAGTCTCATTTTGATACTGAGTGAGCTAAGAAGGTCCAGGTAATTATGAAACTAAATAAACAGCAATATTTTTCATAAATCCTTTGGCAATATATTCGGAACATACGACGACTATCAGAATAACAGGAGCACAGAGAAGCATGGCATGTTTGAATCAAACCAAAAGGCTTTCTTGTAATGCTGGGTGGGATCAATGGTCTTAGTAAAATTTTTAAAGAGTGGGAGTTGCCACTGTAAGCCAAACCATTATAAGCTAGTTTCATTTTACCATTGGTGAATATTTGTTATCTGCTTGTGCCCAGGGGGTGTTTCAAAGGACTTTGCCTAGTATCTATTTACTCTTTCTCAGATTCGGTAATTAACAAATGCTTCCAGGTAATAAGGGCAATGAAGCTGAGAGTGGGGGTGAAAGACTTAAGAACAAAAATCAAATTTACTCCTCCCACCAAATTTTGGTAGGAACTCAAACTACAAGGTTTAAAATAACTACTTTACCAGCGATAAGCCGAAACCAGATGTCATCTGAATCCAGCTTTCATGGCTCCTACCCACCAGGCACATTCACTCTGAACTTGGGAGCCCTCCCAACAGCCAAGGACCAGGAGCAGGTTTAAAACTGAGAAGGATGATGGCTGTAGGTTTGCACACACCTGCACATGCACGTGTGCACCATGTTAGCAGGAATGAGTTTCAATTACTTTTCATCGTGATCCATCCAGCAAATGCAATTAATCTGGAACTTTAACTCGTAGTCTTTCCGGAAGGGACTAACAGTCTAACAGTAGATTATTTCAAAAAGATGGCTAAAGGACTAGCGTGTACAAAAGGGGAGAACCAGGATGAAATGCATGCACGTGTTCATAGAATGGAACTGCGAATTGGGAAGTGAGCTCGGAAATCAGTCTAACCTCCTTCTCTATGAAGAAATCATGCTCCTAAATCCCTGAACATAGGAACTAAGTCTAATTGATAGGTTGTAGGAATGAAATCTAATTTTCTGCTGAAATTTTTCATGCAGTATCCCTGGTGGACGAAGAAAGAAAGGAGAATGGAAAACCAGGGCTGGTGCCAGACGCCGGGGACCTGGACTCCGCAGAAAGTGTAATGCAGGCTGCTTCTCAGGCAGCCTCTGGCTTCCTGGTTCTTTTAAATATGGGGAAATGACGCGTGAATGGCAGCCCTGCATGGCAACAGCATGACAAACAACATTTAAGGATGATTCCTAAGAGCTCTTTCAAGAACCAAGTGACAGGCCATGTATTGTTAGGCCACACAGAGGGCTGAGTGTCCATGGAGCCAAGTGCACAGCGACACTATGACCACCCCAAGATGTACCAGCAGTGACTTTATAATCCTTTCACATGCAAGCTCTTTAAAAGTAAAGGTCAAAACCTCTGATACTAAATTTAACTTCCTAAAACCCTCATTCTAGCAAGGTTATACATGCTTGTATCACCGGGGGTTCATTTCCCATTCGTTTCACAAACATTTACTGAAGTCCACATTTGATTTCAGTCATGCCGGAACATACTGCAGAGTGAATGAAAGGACTGGAGGGATCTGTGAGTTCTGTCACTCACCCGAAACTGACACACAGGCCATGCTTACCTGAGCTATGACATCTGAGATTGAGGCACATCCCACCAGGAAGCTGTACTTGTGTTTTAAGAGAATGCCAGCATGGGTCCATGCCTGCCAGAAGGAAAAGAATTTGGCATGAGGTACACCTGTGGGGTTATATTATTTCTGGTCACTGTGATGTATCGGACATTCCTGAAACAGACTTTATACCTCCTAAAATCTTAGCAGTGCTCGTTGGTAAATCTTCGGTTGGTAAGACGACTGTAAGTTGGCCTGGTGGCTACATGCATGTCAGATTTTTAAGTGGAATCCGTGCTGCACAGTATTTATCTCGTACCAGCTATATGCAGACTCGTGTACTGGTTAGGCTCACGTGCCTGGTGGGAGGGCTGGTGGAGCACCAAGGATGGGAGAAGCTGGTCTCTACCTCTGGGAGCAGTCGGAATCCCAAAGCAGCAGCTTCTTTGTAGGTACAGCATCTTATAATGAGGGCTCTAGCTTGGCTCTGAGTTATTGCCGTCATTAGAGGTTCTCATTGACTGATTAGGGTCCCACTATTTCCTCCTCTTCAAGTTTCTGTGGGATCTGATCTGCCACTTTGTGCCTCTGAGAGAAATTAAGAGGGAAGGTCCTTTAAGGAGCACAGACAATGAAAAGCCCAGGGGACGGCTGGTTTGGAGAAGGTTTGAAGCTCATGGTAGGATCAGTTTAAGGGTCATCCTTCTAACCTGGAAAGGCCGATCTGGACTGACACAGAAATCATATTTCATCAGAGTTAAATAGGTCTGTGTCAAAACTTTACACAGCAGCCGCTGCATCCACTTCCTTCCTTAGCGTATAGGTCCCAAGGTGCCAAATGCGAAAGAAATGCAAACGGTAGATAACTTTTGCAAATAACAGCTTCTTGGTTATCTTTGTTGACCAAAAGCCATCTGGATGATAAGCTCTGTGGTTTTCAAATATTCTGTCTGCAACCAGTGTATCAGGGCCATGCTGCATGCATGCGTGTGTGTGTGTTTGGGGAGATGACCTGCTCTTTATAAATGTTCATTATTTTGTTTGTTATTAGAAGTCTCTTACTTTCGGGATCTTTGGGGGAACTGACAGGTGAAACATGGAGGAAAAGGGCACTAATCCCACATGTTTGGGTGTTATACCGAGTGTTAGAAACTCTACCATGGCAAATGGGTACAGCTAAGGAAAGTAGAACACAGGAGCCTGTGATTCGCTTTCGCTGAGAGGCCCCGGTTCCCTGAATTCACCGTATGGCTGTAATACTGCGTGTCGGCAGACTCCCAGGACAGACGGGTGGGCAGGCATCAGACAGAGTGGACTCTGCCGGGACGTTAGGCTTTTTCCCCTCTAGGGTGTGGACAGAGTCCCTTCATTCTGCTCTCTAACTGACGCGAAAGCGCTGCGGTGCTACTGCAGGCCAGCGGGGGCACCTTGAGGAGTCCGGCTCTAGGGACTCCCACGCCTCCGCTTTTCTTTGTTTTTCTGATTATGTGTCAACTATCAGAGTAATTGCACCTGGTGATAAGAAAAAAGAAACTCTCGGTCCAAGTGTTCTGACGGCTGAATTCTCCCACTGAAGTGATGTCACAACAATTGAGAATGAGAACCTTCACGTCAGGCTCAAGAGGTAAACATTTAAGGGCACTCTGCAGGCTGGTGGGAAGCTGTCAGAGGGTGATCAGGACCACATCAATAACCTAAGACGTTTGGTAACATCTGAGAAAGTGCTGCCTCACTTCAATCCAGATATCCACTGACCTCATGTGTCTAATGCCTGAGGTAGGGGTAGTAAAAACTGTATAGGTTAACATAGTTTTAAGTCTCCTTCCAAGGGTAATTTAAAATCAAGCCCAAAGAAAGGGCTTATTCTCCAGCATTGGATGTAACTGGCATATGTGTGTGTGTTTGTGTATTTTTTTGTTTTGCTAAGCTTCCTTGCTGTCTATAACAAGGATGGATAGAAAAAGAAAAGCACTGTATGAGAGCTCCTTGGAATCATGACAAAGAATTTAATCTATGGAAGTGAGTCACCCTTAGCTAATGTGGTAAAGCTGGGGTTTAAAGTAATGAGATCCTATCAGTATATTCAAGGTTTTTATTCTAAAAAGCTTTATGTGCTTATAGCACAGAAGTGGAACGTTTATCAGAAGACTATCCTGATCCCTGGATCCTGAATACACCTGAAGAGAATGTTTTAACCAAAATTTAAACCAAACTTTTCAAATGGGCTCTCTTGCTGCCTGCCAGAACATAACAGCAAATAAAGACAATTCTCATAAAGTAAACTGACAAGATGGACTGGCTCAAAGTCAATGGTCAGTCCGAACCCTTCTGACCACTGGATGGAAAATGGAAATCCGTGTGGCGGTTCCTCAGAAAATTAAAAGCAGAATCGCTATATGCTCCAACAACCCTACTTCGGGGTACACAGCCACGAGAATTAAAGCAAGGGCAGAGAAGGATGTTTGTACACCCATGTTCACAGCAATATTATTCACAATGGCCAGAAGGAGAGGTAACCCAGATGTCCACTGACGGATGAATAAACAAAATGTGGCGTATACATTTGGCAGACTATTATTCGGTCTCGAAAAGGGCATTTTGACAAACGCTACAACATGGATGAACCTTGAAGACATTGCATGAAGTTAAATAAGCTGCTCACAAAAAGACAAGTACTGTGTGATTCCACGCGTGTGAAGTCCCTAGAGTAGTTAAATTTGTAGACGCAGAAAGAAAAAGCGTGGTTGCCGGGGCCTGAGGGGCGGGGGAGTGGGGGGTCAGTGTTGAGTGGGGACAGAGTTTCAGTTTCAGATGAAAAGGATTTTGAAGATTCACAACAATGTGAATGCACTTCATGCCACTTGCGTTGCACTTCAACGCCACTTCATGCGTTGTATACATAAAAATGGTTAAGATGATAAATCTTACATTCTGCATACAATACTACAGTTAACAAAAGCCAACAATCTTCTCTACTCACCATTGCATCCATGAAAGGGAAGGCAGCAAGATACAGAAAGGCCCTTCTCGTCTTGTTCCCCACGGACTCGTCCACATGGTGCAGTTTGTTGATAATGTAGTAGCCCAGGTCACTGTACGCTGCAGAGGGTCCAGAAACATACATGGTGATATTTAGAAAAAAGTTGTCTTTATGTGTGTTTTCTCTCAAAAGTTTAAAAACAATTTTAAATGTAATCTATGTATTTTTAAATTAGAAAATTTAGATGAGCAGAAAGAAGAGAGCCATCTACAATCTCATCCCTCTACCCAGAGGGTGTCACGGTGAATACTCTGGGCTCCGATGGCCCAGTTCTTTTATGGGGGTGTGTGAGGGGGCCGTGTGTGGGGTATGCATGCGTGTTTGAACAGAAAATGTGATGTGATCATACTTATATATATACCTTTGTAAACCATGAATACCTTTTCATGACATGCGTCTACATTTTAATTGTTGTACTGAATTCCTTTCGGTAGGTTTCCTTAGTATCAATTTAGTCTCCTATTATTGTACATTTAGGTGGTTTTCATTATTTTGATATTATAAAAGAAGGTTTGATGTATAGGTTTGAAGCTAAATGTTTACACATATTCTTAATCATTTACTGACAGAAAATTCATAGATGTTACTATGCCTTTTCAAAAATTTTATTTACTTATTTTTAGACAGAGGGGAAGGGAGGGAGAAAGAGGGAGAGAACTATTAATGTGTGGTGGCCTCTCCCACATCCCCTACTGGGGGTCTGGCCTGCAACCCAGGCATGTGCCCTCAGTGGGAATTGAACCAGCGACCCTTTGGTTCACAGGCCAGTGCTCAATCCACTGAGCCACACCATCCAGGGCAACTATGCCTCTTTAGTAATAATTTTACAGCTAGTGTTTCACCTTTTGCTATTCATTTTGTTTCATTTTGGGGGAGGAGGGTAGCAACTTTGGGCATATTTCTGCCCAGTGGGAAAATGGTACCTCCAAGGTGCTTTTGAAGCCCCTCCACCATCAGGATTTGTGACCAGGGTTTGACTGGAACATAATGAGCACTTAGCCAACATGGACTGAATGAATGGGCCGGTGCCAAACACACAGAAAGGAGAGAAAGGTCTTCCTCATGTGTTAGGCAGGTATTTCGACAGATAGTATTAGCAAAGATGAAATAAACTATTGAGTTTTTTCTACCTCATTGACACATGTTTAGACTCTACAGGAAGATTTTCATCTCTGTGTTTTTCATAGGGCTTTACATAGTGCTTTAATAGTAGAGCCCTTGCTGCTTTCATTCTTTAATAAATACGAGTGTTTATGAACTTGACAAACAACCACAGAAACTGCTTTGAAATCAGAAAGGAGGTAGAGGCAGTGAGAGTCTCGCCTCCTGAGAAAGAATAAGAAACCTCCCCCTAATGCAAAGCTTGGGAGATGACTTGTTATCACATTAACTGATAAAAAGAAATGACTCTGCATCCTTAGTCTTGAATTATGGGAATTGAGTGAGGTCTTCAGGATACTATCAAGGATATTTACATGCACAAATGGAATCCCACTGGGGGCGGAGGTGCAAGTAATTTCAAGGCACAGAGGCAGAAAGGGCCAAGACACACAGGGAATAAGGAAGGTGGGGAGGTCAATGCCAGAGGACAGGGCCAAGTCCTCCAAGGAAGGGTGGAGGGGCCAGGTGAGCAAAGGGGTCAGATGTGGAACAGGGTAGGGCCTGCAGGGCCACTGAAGCAGCAAAAAGATACATTCAGGAGGGGAGGTAACATGTGAAAGCAGAAAGAGGAGAGACGTGGGAAGGTGGGATTAGTTCCAGGCAAGGGACAAGGGAGGAAGGAGGCAGCTGTGAAGTCCATGTTTGGATCTGAAGACAAACGGATGAAAGCGGATAAGCAAACGCTTGACGGAGGCACTCAGACCTGAAATAAGCTGACAGTATCACAAAGTAAGACGACAGTGTGACTTTATCATACGCACCGTCTATTTTGGGTGCTGAACCTTGGGCATTTTGTCTCAGAGTTTATTGTTGCTGCTGTTCACCTGACCATTTTCTTTCACTCGGGCAGGAGATGTTCACTGTGCCGAGACCTGCGAGGAGACGGTGCTGCCCCTGACCACGCCACTGCCCTGCCCTGGCGGAGGCCGCTGGCCATAAACAAGGCAGTCACGCTGGCAGGCACAGCAGTGCAATGCCAAGTGCGAGAGCCCAGGGCTGGCTATGAATAGCTCATGAACTAAACCTCCCTGGTGAAGGTTAGAGTCAATATCAAACGCCAGCTGAGTGGACTTGACTGTATAGGCAAAGCTGGGACCACAATACCGGTGCAAGGCTGAGACTTAGAGGGTGGTGTTACGAGCTGAACTGTGTCCTCTCTAAATTGTTACTAGAATCCTAGCCCCCCCAACCCCTGCCCCGTCCTTAGAATGTGACCTTATTTGGCAACAGGGCCGCGCAGACACAGTTAGTTAAGATGAGGTCATACTGGAGTAGAGCGGGCTCCTAGTCCAATACGACTGGTGTCCTTCAAACACCAGACACAGATATAGACACACACAAGGGGATCGCCAGGAGAACATGAAGAGGGAGAACGGGTGAGGCCTGCACAGATCAAGGGATGCCGCAGGTGCCAGCCAGCCACCAGAAGCTGGAGGGGCGGCGGAGGCCCGGGACACATTCGCCATCATGGCCTCACGAGGAACCAACCCTGCTGACACCTTGATCTTCCAGCTCCCATACCTGGGAGACAATACATTGCCGTTGTTTCAGCTGCCCAGCCTGTGTTGCTGTGTTCGGACAGCACTGGCAAACTCATACAGGCGGCTTTGGAGAACGGGGGAGAGAGAATTATTTTCTTGTGAGACTCCGGGGCCGTGAGAAGAAAGAAGGGACCTGCCCTTGAGAGGCGTCATATTATTTGCTGTGTGGCCTGGGAGCGTAGAGATCAAAAGAAATAAGCTTCTCTGCCCTCTGTAAATATACTTACTGATGGTACCCATGGTAGGATATTTTAACTGAAACAGCGAAAACGGTGCCTTTCTGCAGAGTAATGAGGGAAACACTGAAGACACTGAAAGCTTAACAGGTTCTGAAGGACTGATGGGGGCCGAGCCGAGCCCAGCTTTCTGACTCTGCCAGAATGTTCCTCTTGTCCCTGCTTTTTCAGCCCTGCGGCTGAGCTGGGCTCCTTCAGCATCCCCAGGTCCCAGGATAATTTGGGACCCATGGGTCCAAGGCTGCCTTTGCTGCTTTTCTTCGTTTCCTCTTTGAGGTCCTCTTTTACTAGAAAAACTCAGAGGCCAAGGAAAGCCTTTTCTCTTGTTGTTTTCTTCCTTCCTTCTGCTCCTCCCTACACGGCAGAAGAGTCTGGTCACAACCACAAAGGTGGTTTCCACCCCGTGAGCTGGGAACGTAGAATCCCAGCAGCTGTTTTTCACTCCCTGCCCCCTTCCCTCCTCCCTCCCATCCGGTGCCCTGGGGCTGCTTCTGGCTGGAGCTGTTGGCTGGGGGTAATTTGTTTCAAGGGCTCTGCACAGAGTCCCTAATTACCAGGCCAGCTGCCGTGACAACATCTAGTAATCTTCAACTTCTCTCAACTGCCTGACCAAGATTGTTCTGAAACAGCTTGTATTCCTTCTGAGGAGCAGAACATTGAGCAGAAAAATTCAACAAGGTTTTTAAACAGATGTAAATGGATTTCCAGCCTGGGCTGCAATCAGAGGACACTGACCAGACCTATTTGCAGGTGTCAGCTTGGACCCCGCCCGGACAAGAAGAAACCAGAGGGCCCACTCCTCTGACCCCGGCCCACCAGGGTCATGGACCATTTCCAGAACCAGTGGTTCTGAAGCTTGTTCGTCCAGTAATTACCAGCTCTTGTTGCAAATTGCCATGAAATATTAATATTAACCAAACCAAGCCTATATACTTGTATTTTCCCATGGGAATTGAGGAGAAAACTGTCCTCCCATTTTAATAACTGGATATTATGTGTAACAAGAGGCAAATTTGAGAACTCTATTCTGACTCAAATCCCCAAGCTCCCAACGCTGAAAGTCTTACTTTTGATTGGCCCACGATGCTGTGTTTATAGGCTTTTCACAGGGGCTGGTATCTTTACCCCTGCTGTTTCTAACATATTTCCAATGTATGTGTTTGAAAGGCTTATATTTAAATCGCTTTAACAAAAATGGTTGAATGACTACTATGCGTCAGGTGCTATAAAGAGTCTGGTCACCTGCATTGGGGCTGGGTCACAGACACACAATAGGCTTGCCTGTAATCTGCGTGGTGCAACATTTATCTGGCAGATATGCGGAAGGGAGGTAACAAGGTTGCCCAAGCCTAGGAGAGACAGCATAAACCTATATACAAAGTAAGTAAAGTTAATGTGAAATATTCACATAAGAGCAAAAATCCCATCTCACTGGTATCAAGACTTGGAGGAGCAGGTTTTGTAATGACTTATTATATAATATCTGCTTTTGTCTAGAGAACATGCCTTGGTCATGTCTGCATTCCCAGGATCTAGCCCAGTGTTTGCCACATAGGAGATGTTCAATACATAGTGATTGAATAAATGCATGAATCCATAACCCCCAAAGAGGTGACTGGGGCAGACTGATTGCAAAATATCCCAGCAGAAGCCATCTAGACCAGCTTACAGTCAGTTGACAGCCCCCCAATGTGCCCACCAAGATCAGCAGAGCCTCCTCCTTACCGTCAGCTGGCCACAGAGGCATGAGCACAGCCCCGCCCGGAAGCACCTCCCAGCCCACCCAGGGTCTGGTGAGCAAGAATCAGTGCTTGTGCTTTGAATCACTGAGTATAGGGGCGGTTTCTTATATAGCGACAAATTGTGAGACTATATTGAAACTGCCTGTTCACTCCTAGCACCCTTGTTGGTTTAAATTACATCGAATTGTAACTATTTGCACATTATAGGGCTGCTTTCTGATCTACGAACAGTGGAGAGGTTTGTTGATAAGGGAAGGCTGAGAAACAGAACCGCTCCAAACATAACTTAATTGTTCCCTGCAATAGTGTCACTCCTCTGAGCTCTGTTGACCGCCCAGGCTCTTTTGGGACAGGGAAGGGGCCTTACAGGCCCCGGCTGAGAAGAAGTGTATAAAGAAATAAAAAATCCACAGCAGGGGTTTCTATATCTATGTGAATTAGGTCAGGCAAGACTAATGCCATGCAGGTAAAATTAAGTCGAACCCCAAAGAAACGAAATACAAGGTCAGCAAGTCTTCCTCTCTTTTATAGACTGAGAGAGAAATAGGATGATAACACCTTGCCCACTGGCCTACATTAGGCCTGGCAATGGCAAACCCCATGTACTGCAACTTATTTATTTATTTAGATTTTATTTATTTATTTTTAGAGAGGGAAAGGAAGGGAGAAAGAGAGGGAGAGAAACATCAATGTGTGGTTGCCTCTCACATGCCCCTTACCGGGGACCTGGCCCACAACCCAGGCATGTGCCCTGACTGGGAACCGAATTGGCGACCCTTTGGTTTGCAGGCCGGCACTCAATTCACTGAGTCATGCCAGCCAGGGCTCACTGCAATTTAAAAAATGGTATCTCATAGGTGAGTCCTTGACAAGAGCAATTACTGCAATTTAGCTTAAAAAGGCGCAGTTATTGACTCCCGCTTTTCAACAAAGTGTTAAACAAAGGCCAAAAACAAAAAGCTAAAAACACTCCAAAGGCTCCCGCAATTTGGCATCTAGAGCCAGGCCACGGGTGTGCACAGGGGAGCCAGGAACTCCTGGGCCAGTGGATCTTTTGATCTTCAAATCTGTCAGCCCAACACAATGCCAAGCACCTCCTCACTTGGATTCCTGGAGAAGGTTTTGGGGTGGGGGGTTGCTGGGTACATTTTGCTTTGGGGCCATCTTTCGCTCCCAGTCTCCATCACGTGTTCCTGGGGAGGTGCCTGCGTCGTTAGTGGGATCTGTCCCAGTCATGTCTGGGGAAACCCAGTGCCATGCACCACTCCCTCAAGGACAGGAGGCTGCCTGGCTCACTGGTGGGGTCCAAAGGAAAAAAAAATCAGAGAACGTATGAAACATAAGGAAGGAAAATTCTTCAACTACTGCAAATGTAATGAGAAGGACCGAGGATCGGGGCAAACGCAGTAAGAGCTTTTGGTTCTCTTTGGTCTGAGCCTATGGCTAATGTCCTGCTGTGACCCGTTAATCGATGCCCAGGGATGACACAGAGTGATGCTAAGGAGCTTCGTGTGAAACTGGTTTTTCCAAGTTGAAGATGCTTACATTTGAAATCCCTTCTAACTGATCCTCCAGCAATTGATAAACTATTAGTAGATGCTGAAAAGTATGAAGTGTCAAAGTTCACCGAGATTGGGAGAAAAATCTACAGTAGAGAAGTTTATGCTGGAATGCACAATCTTCGAAAAAATAATCTGCGAGTGCTTAATCAAGGCACTCGTTCGTAACCAAGGAGATTGTGCAGAATGATAAAATGCATCTAGCTTTTCCAAGTATTAAAATTTTCTTTAGAGACCTTGAGGTTATAAAGAAGCAAAAAGTAGAATATATAGATCTTTCTTGGCTAAAGCAGTATTAAACATTATTACATGAATGTCAAAATAAATCTGCTTTATTCAACGTGGTTGTCCCTGACCCGTCACAAAACATACCTGCTGGTATCAAAGGATTTACAGGTTACTCAGATACAGCCATAGGGCTCACTGTATAATGCCCACCCTGCCCATTTCCTCCTCCTTGGCACTTCCCCGATCTCCTTCCCATTCTCTCCTCTTCCCTCTCCCTGTTGCTATCTGGGCTGTTTAGTAAGCTCTTCCACAGTCTAAGGCTCCATACTTCCCTTACCTGGTTACTTGCTCCAATCCTAGTACAGGGCACCTCTCACATTAACACTGAACTCTTTTTCACTTTATTTCCCCCAATTTATAAATGCATGACAACTGTATGCCTCCCACATCCTTTCCTCGCCAAGAGCTCCTTCTCTCCTGTTCACTCAAGGTCACTCTGCTATCTCAGTCCAGGGGTGGTTCTTAACTCTTCCCACTTTAACTTTGGTTTACCTTTACCATGTCACCAAAGCTCTCACTGGCTGCAAACTGCTTTTGCCAGCATTCTTGTGGAAATTGGTATGAAACACACACATTTCCCCAAGGACTACATCTACTCAAGGAGAAGGGTATATCTGGCTACCATCTCTTTTGTAGGAATCTCACCTCTGTTCTCAACTTTTGATCAATAGGACCTGGAATAACATGCACATACTACTTGTTCAATAACTCTGTTGGACCACTGATGGTACAGATGGGGATGAGATTACTTTAAAAGTGAGTTCAACAAAGGGTAATTCTTACTCTTCTTTAGTCAAAGCAGGAAGATCAGCTCTGTTAATACAAGCCGTATATCTCTTTACAGTTAACATTCACATTAATAATACCATAAGGGAAAATGTATGAGTTTTATCAGTGCTTGAGAATATCTCAAAAAGAAAAGTCTATAGATGTTAAACGTACAGGAGACACCATGCTGGGAAAAGTAACTAATATCGTACAGAATAAAATGAACAAAAGGCTAAGTAGGAAACAAAGCAAAAAGAAAGCAAGAAGAGTTGGCTATTAAACTGAAAAAACACAGAATGCCAGGGTGTTATTAAAATCATGAGCCACGGAATAGGCAAGAAGAGTCGCCATTTGGAATTTTATATGGTTATAGCAAAATATTAATTTAGAGCCCTGGGTCAAATTCTCGACTCTATCTTGTATCAAAGATAAGGGAAAAATTAAAAAGCGTTGTGCTGGCATACAACTCATGCACTGAGAGCCAGTCAGGAGATGACCCACTCGCTCCACAAAGCCTTTGCACACCAGCCTCTTAGGGGAGGTATCTCTTCCTTCTCTATGCTCTCACACGCACTCATAGACATGCCATGGGAAAGCTGTAAGATCTTGATTAAAAAAATAAATTCATTAAGGCGATGGGGAAATAGCACCTAAAAGGGAAACTTTGAGATAATCAGGCTAGTTTTCCCCGAACAAAAGAATACAGAGAGGTTAAGTTTCAAGCCTGGATTCCTCGGGTTCATATTTCCACTCTGTGAGTTAAGCGTGGCGGGCTTGTGATATATGCACGGCTCCTTATGCGCCCTGCCGGCCCCTCGGGGGCTGTGCATGAGTGGAGTAGATATTCATTTCAATATCAGTCCAAGCAAATGTCATTAGAAACATGGCCTGAGAGAACACAATGGCCTCTCAAGTCAAATATATTTGGGTTATTTGCCTTTTTATTTTCTCAATGTCCTTGCTCCCCTGTCACAAGCATAGTTATCCAAGAAGTGATTATTAAAGGAGAAATGTAAGTAGCTGTTTTCAGCGTTACTGAGATGCAAGAATGGGTTTAAGTGTCTAGTGTAGGTGACACAAAAAGGAGAATCTGAATGGAGGGGGCTGTTTATTGATGGTAGAAAAATAGTTTTGGAAAAGGCTGGGGATGGCAACGGGGCAACATGCTGTCTGGAGCCTGTGGTCAAGTTAATGGAAACAAACAATGAATGAGACACAGGCATAGAAAAGCTAATGGGATTACTGAAAGTAGAAGGAGAAAGGAAGGTGAGGCCAAGGTGCTTGAGGCAGCAGAAGGCAGAAGGCAGGAGCGATGAAAGGTTTTGGCAGAAAACTCAAATGAGGTCAACAAGCTAGAAGAGGGCAAATCGTTAAAATCTGAGCTTGGCTCAGGAGAAGCTGATAGGCGCTTTCTCAGCGATTGTAGAAAGCGTCTGTTTGGTGGAAGGAAAAGCACTGTAATTGTAAAAATACTAAGAGTGAAACAAAAAAGACTGCGGGATATATCTGGGACATAGAACCATTTTGGTTCAAAATTGAGATTTCATAATTCTATTTTAAAATTGAAAACCTTAGATTTAATTAGGAAAATGATGCCGACGTTCTTCTCAATGACCATGCGCTCCTCACAACAGTTTCAATAACACAGGATGCTCGGCTTTTCTCTTCTGTATTTACTGACAGCTACTACTAAGTGATTCACCCCAAGTCTTATTCAACCATAACCGAGACAGAGAGTATTAGATTTATTTAGATAAATGGACTAGTAGCAAAAGGGAACGACTGTACCTGTTTAGACAAAAATTTATTTAGACCTAACTTATGTCATGTGTGGAATTTCCTCAAATACACATGATCAGGAAAGTGGTGCAGATCAAATCTAGCTGCAGAAATTTTCTTTAAAGATTCGTCCACAAGTTAGTATTGATGGTGTAAGTTGGGGTGAGAAAGGTATCTCCTCTTAACCTCATCCCTGAAGCTCTGAGCCCAAGTTAAAGGGTGAATATCCACATTTTGGATGAACATTTGGTCCAAGAGTAGCATCCTCTCACTCACACTGTTCTGAGCACAAAATTCTGTGCTACATTAAAGAGGTAAAGCAACACGACCTTACTCCATTTACTTTCAGATTCACAGTTATGTGAGTAAACATTAGCTGCCATCTGAACACACTGCAAATGACTTGGGTTAATCTTCTGGCTCCTTTATTCAACACGGTTCTCTTACAACCAGTGCCAGTTTGAAGGTACACAGTACGTTTAGGAAGAGACATTCACAGGTTCTGGGCAACTGGGTCCAATAGACGTGCCATTCCATTTTTACTGCAGGTAAGCTGAGTTGTTTTAAAGCCAAGACGTTCTGAAATTATGGCCTCGGGGTTTTATCACCACAGAAAAAGCAGCCCAAGTAGAACTCTGGTCTTAAAGGGAGGTGCTCTTCCCAGGTCTTGGTGAAACTGTAAGCTAGTTACTATATACACCAGACAGCTTCCTTGGTGTTTCACAGAAAGAATATTATGCCAAGAGTATTTAGTCTTGTCTTTGAACAAAATGGAATAATAAGGCCCTAATTAATGTTGATATACAAAACAATGTCATTTGTTCTCATTGCTAACAAGCATTAATTTTAAATAACATCCTTTTACTTTAATTCCTAAGGTTAAGCGACTGTACACTAATGCATGTCTCTAACAAAAGCACCTGCCATTTCGCTGACTTTCCTGAACTCTAATCTTAGGTCGCATCACCTGTTAATGAAATCATTCCCTCTGTGTCACAGCATTTGGGAGTCGGAGGAACAAAACTACAGCTTCTCAGAGAAAACACACTTTCTTTTCTTGAGCTAGGAGCACAAACTCATTCCTTCCAACTCTTTAAATTTGCATGAGAAAGATTTAATAATTACTGAAGAAATCACTTGTTACAATAAATTCACTTACATAAATTAAAAGGAAGGAGAAATGACCAAAGCTAGATTCTCGGGTGACGCGCCCACGGCTTACCTATCAGGGTGTGAAAGACGGCGGCGATGGCACCGGCCACCACCATGCACAGGACGGCTTTGGTTCTGTCCCGCTTGCTGTTCACAAACACCAGGCCCACGTTTTTAAAGTCACTCATGGGACCTGTGAAGAACTTCATGAGGGAATAGGCCAGCCCATAGCTGGCCAGCATCTCCACCGCATCCTCCTTGACGGCTGCGATGCCCCGGTTCAAGGCCTGTGAGGGGAAAAGACAACCCACGAGCAGCATTAGAAATGTCTTCTCTCCAGGGAATCGTACTTCCAAAATAAAGCTCAACAGACCACGTTTCTATGGAAACACTAAGCAGCTTATGCGGTGAATCTCACTGTAATTTCATAAAAGTTATTAGTTTTCATTTTCATCCACATTAGCTTCAGTTTAAATATCTTCCTGTGGGGGCGATGCCTGTCCCTTAAAGTCATAAAAAAACCCGCAATGAACATTTTACATTCATATCAGAAAATAATTCTAATAAGTTTTGGTTGAAAGTTTGACATGTTAAATGTTATTTGTAGGCTGAATCTATATAACGGCAACAGGCATTCAGAAAATGAGTCAAGTGCTTTAGCTGGAGTGGGTAATGACTTATGTTTTTCTTTTAATGAAGGGGGGTGGGTGTGTGTGCACCCGCACGTGCACATGCATGAACATAACCTGAAACAGTGTGTTTGCGTTATGTAGGTGCCCTTCAAAGCCTAGAGTGAGTTCTAGGCTAGGAAAAAATATACTGAAGAAATTTATTATACCATCAATAGATGCTAGTCACCTGATCCTTACTGTATTTTAACTTGAAATACATTCTTAAGCTCTGCGTAGATAAATATGAAAAGAAACCTTTAAATCAAACACATTGTTTGTAAATAATGCTTGCTCAAGAAGATGCGGTCATAGAGGATTCTGATCACATTAAGCATCCTCCGCGAGGGACCGTCTGGGGTCCTGGAGGCCTGGTCAGGATGGCATTTCCAAACCCACTTTCCCACCGACTAGACAAATCAATTACACTGGAGATGCTGGGAATGGATGTCCAAGTGGAGCGAATTTTATTTTCAAAATGTCGCCAGAGCATTGTCTCAGTCTTTAGTTCTCAGGAACAGAGAAGTGACTGAGCAGAGGAATCAGCTTTCTGTAGAGTTATAAATTTTTTAAAATAGATGTTATGTTTTAGAGCAGTTTGAGGTTCACAACAAAACAGAGCAGAAAGTACAAACAGTTTCCATACAGCTCCTGCTCCAACGCACACACAGCCTCCCCTACTACCAACATCCCCCACCAGAGGGGTGCATTTGTTACAATCAATGGACCTACAATGGCACATCATTATCACTCAAAGTCCACAGTTTACAACAGGATTCATGCTTGGTGTTATACATTCTAGGGCGTTTGACAAATATGTAATGACATGCATCCACCATTTATTACATAGCTGAACATTCTATGCAAAGCACCATTAGCAAAAGATGTATTTAGAGTAAAGTACCAATGTGCAAAATGATTTTAGGGAAGTCTAGCATAAAAACGTATGATGCGGTAGGAATTCAGTATCATTCTTCTGAAAAAGTTGGTATTATATAAGCTAGTTTCTGATAACTGTTTCTAATTATATCTCTAACCCTTTTTTCCTTTTTCCCAATAATAACAAAATTTTCCATAAGAGCCTTCTTAGCCTTTGCAGAGTATACCTGCCACGATGCCTTCCTTAAAAGTGAATTTCCCTTCTACCAAACCTGATGTAATCTTCCAAATTAATTTCCGTTTGGACTTCTGCAGTGGATGCCATTGGGGTCCCACACAGATCCTTGCACTGGGTAGATCACCCATCGCCAGATATTGAGTTGGCTACTAACGGCTTACGGCTGTCTGCTTCTCAGGAAAAACTGTCCCCAGCCACTTTGGGTTGGTTAAGCTACACATGGCCCCGAGAGAGCACGCAGCCAATGGTGGGCTGACACAGGGGTGTGAAAGAACAGCTCCCTGGCCTCAGCGAGGGACCATTCTGGTACAATTCATGCTCCAGAGCTCCCTGTGAGACCAGGCGGAAGCTACTTTCCAGAGACCACATCCTTACTTAACTTTGCCCCACCGGCCTCTGCTTCTTTCTCCTACTCCTGAGGACACCTGCTTCATGAATCACTTGGACAAGAATTCCTCAACATGGGATCTGCTTCCACAAAACTCAACTTAGGACAACTTCTAATTACGTTCCTCCCAGACACTGAGAACGATGTATGGCTGGTCCTTTTTCCGTTTCTTCGCCTTCCCAAAATCTATAGCTGTAACTAGTTTACTTTCTCATTGCTAAAATGTTGATTCAAATTTAAATGATACCTATTTACTGAGCACAAGTTTTAAAAGCATATAAGAGGGCATCTAAATAGTGTAGGATTAGACTTTTTAAAAAGATTTTATTTATTTATTTTTAGAGAGGAGAAGGGAGGGAGGAGGAGAGGGAGAGAAACATCAATGTGTGGTTGCCTCTTGTACGCCCCCCAACTGGGGACCTGGCCTGCAACCAGGTCCTGGGGACCTGGGGACCATGTGCCCTGACTGGGAATCAAACCAGTGACCCTTTGGTTTGGCTGGCACTCAATCCACTGAGCCACACCAGCCAGGGCTAGGATTAGATATTTTATGTGCCTTGTTGGAAAAACTTTATTTTTTGCTAAAAAGACATGAGCCCTGGCTGGGAATCCACTGCGATGCTTTTTGTTTCTGCTAACAGTTCACTGACTGAGTCTGAAACCCAGTGCTGAGGCAGGTGGGAAGAAGAGGGCACATGGAATGACAGTGCTGTCAGCAAGACAACGTCAGCTCAACAGTTATGGTCATTTCAGGGAAGAGCCCTGCAGACCAGAGCTGGACCTGCTCCTATCACTAAACTACTGAGGGGCTTGGCCGAGGTCCTTATTCTCGCTGAAACAACCCGACTGATCTTAGACTGGACACAAGTGGTGTGCAGGGCACCAAGCAGTGATGGGAGAAGGCATTAAAAACAAGGGTTTTTGTCTATTTTATTTACCACTCTACACCTGCCTCCTTTCTACAACATAAACACTCTAATATTTGTTAAATAAATGGGCTATTTTCTACCAGGAACTTTACTGATCACACTAATTTTCATGAACTTTAAGAAAATAACATTGATTGCGAGATGTTATTACTCATAAGATATACCATTGATTTAACATTTTTAATGATCACATTAAAAGTACAGAGGGATTGAAGAGCATATCCTGATTTTAAGAAACATTAAAATGCCAGAAAAAGAGCTTTAGAATTGAGGACATATACTCTATTAATATTATCAGCCCTTTTATCATTCCTATTTGTAGTAAGTATTTCCTCCAATTTGTTCGCTTTCTTCACTTCGTGATTATGTGGTCACTCAGTCACTCATGGAGTTTCTTCCCATACTTGCAGGCTCTCCCTTTCTTACCCATGCAGAGACAAGGTGATTTTTGTTCTAGTTTCCTTCTACCAAACCTGATGCAATCTTCCAAATTAATTTCCGTTTGGGCTTCTGCAGTGGAGGCCGAAGTTTCCACTTTGGTTTCATTTGCAGACTTAGCTTTTTAATCCTCCTGGAACGTGTGCTGTGAGATATGGCTTACAACTAATTTTCTCAAAATAGTGTATTCCTTCAAAACCAGTTGGAATAAAACACCCATGGCCCGTTTATTTGGCATGTTTTCTTATCAGTCATTAGTTCTTACATGACCTTCGGTCACCTGTTGTTTGCCTCTGTCTGCCTCAATTTGCCTACGCTGTTTTTCTTCATAGCATATTCATCACCTGACCTTATATTGTCTGTTTACTTGCTATTTGTGTTCTTGTCTCTCTTCTCCATTTGGATGTAAGTTCCAGGGCACAGGGAACTTTGGTTCATACTACAACTGCCAACCTATAACATGATCGGGGATCACATGACCACATTGACAGAATGAAGTAAAATGTACACAAGCAGTATAAACGTTTACAGTGGCAGACGGAGACATGAAATAAGCTAATGAGCCAAGAACTCTTTCGAGGACCTTACTCAGATGGACTAGACGAGGAAACCCCTCCAAGGAGGTGATACTTGAGCTGAGTCCTAAAGAACAAGAATGAACCAGTGGACTGAAGAGCGGGAGGATGGCTGAGGCCTGCGGGGGGGTTTCATGCTTTAAGGAACACAAGGAAGGCCAGTGAGAGAAATAGAGGGGGACAAGGCGAGCTCGGAAAAATAGGCCATGCTGAGGTCGTTCCAGGTCATGGTGAAGAACGTGTGTTTTGTTCTAAGAGCAACGGAAAGCCATTAAAGGGTCTGAGCACAGCAGGGGCAGAGGCTCCCGCTGGCTGGGGGCAGATAAGAGTGGACTGAAGAGAAAAGAGCAGAAGCAGGAAGTCCAGAGCTTTGTGGTGATCCAGGTGAGGAAAGGTACTGGTGCGGGCCAGGCCTCCCTGGTGGAGATGAAGAAAAGCAGGCTGCTTTGGGCATAAGAAGAATGGGTCTGGTGGTGGACTACACGGCGGGCATGAAGAGAAGGGAGAAACCGAAGATGATTTTTGAATTTTTTGGCTTGAGTCACCGGTCAAATGGTGTAGCTATTGACTGAGATGAGGAGACTGGGTGGGGAAGACTGGGGAAGAAAAAGCAAAAACTCCTTTTGGGAGCCCCCTGTGGATCTGAGCTGCCCGTGAACTCCAGTAGAGAAGTCAAGTAGGGTAGCTGGCTACAGGAGTACGAGGGCGATGTCTGGGCTATGGGTAATACATTTGGAGATCGTCAGCATATAGATGGTATTGAAAGGCAGGACATAAATGGTCATCTAGGCAGAATATAGAAGGAAAGGAGTCTAAGATTCAGTCCTTCAGCACTCTAGAAATAAATTAAAGCACCTTAAGGATATGGCAAGCCTTCCATATTACATGTGTTATAACTATGCTGTAGTTCAGCATTAATGAGCTAGCTAGGCCCCTGAACACTGCTGCCTCTCTCGCCAAGACCAGGATGATCAGTTTCTGTGGCTAGTAAAGAGAAAGAGCTACCACCTTGAAATGCAGCTAAAGAAGTTTTTCAGATGTCATTGGAATGGATTAGGCCTTGAGTCAGAATTCAGAGGTTCACCTGCTGTATGCAGGCGAGCTTCTAGACATTCATGAGCTTCCAAAAGTGAAGACATGTTAGATGAGGGCCAGATCTGACAGCACTCCAACCACTGTAAATATGAAGCTGCCCTCAGTCACAGCCTGGTCTGGTCCTAGAGGGACTGGGATGGACCTTACTCACGCTCAGAGCAGTGTTCTCTATGCCACGGACACTCAGCAGTGCGGGACACCTGACTGAAAAACACACCTGGGTCCTGCAGGCCTTAGTATCTCCCAGTGTCTGCCAAGCTCATGGCGTTCTGTTGTATTTTCCCCCAAGAAAGTTAGCAAACAACGGGATATTAAAAGGTAAAATGACAAACAAACAAAAAGTTACAACCTCCAGGGAAGTAGCTAACAAATTCCACATGTGATCTCCCTGGTATGAACGGTCTCAGATCCAACCCTCAAAGAGATCCCCGCACTTTAAACCTGGGCTCTAGAAACCAGAAACATCTCTGTACTGGAGACAGAGATTCTTCAGACCAAGAGGCACCATCCCACCTCAATCCTGCCAATCACCTCACGCCGCTGTTAACAGCAAGCCTTCCTTGCTCACTAGGAGGGATGACGTGCTCCCTGGGGAATGAGCCCAGGGGGTGACACCTCCTCCCTGAGAGCAGGTCTGGAGCACAGCTTATCTTCTGCCCGGGAGACACTCTATCTATGCTAATCTCCATCAGTCTTGTGACTCACTAGACTCCTCTGCCTTCTCCATCTTGGCTCCGCCCATCTGGCCTTCCTTACTACTCTAACCTCCATTTACGATCATTCCTTTAACCCCACACATGTCAATATCCACAACTTATTATCTGAAAAAATGACCTTGGAGTCATCACATCATTTACCTATTCCACTCTAATCAGTATTTACAGACCTCCACGTGGGCTTTGAGAGAGGCTGGAATCAAACATACAACACAGACTGCGGCCACTGCACGCTCATTGTCTCCATCCTCGACTGAGCTGCTAGCTGCTCGGTTCTCCTTCCATCTTTTCCATTCTCTTCCCTCAATAATCCCTCTCACTCAGCAGATAAATTTACCTCTTGCTTCATCTGGAATATGAAGTCCATCAGGTAGGAAGTAAATTTCTTGTCACTTCACCCCCTAAAACAGATCTCAACAAAACACACCTGCCCCCAACCCGTCCTCACCTCATTTCTCCTACTCCAGTGGCAGGGTCAGTCTCGCCAGGGTGAGTACAGGGCTATCTGCCTGGGTCTTTGCATTTGCATTGCTCCAGCCTTGTCAGGGACCTTGTCGCCAGCCACCATCCTCCTCTCCTGCTTGTCTGATTTTTGCTACTTGCCTGACTCTTTCCCGTCAACATTTACACATGCATAAGTCTCTTCCATATTAAAAATAAACCTGCTTGTAACTCATCTCTTCCTTTTGTGACTGCCCTCTTTGTCACCCTCCTTTCATGGATAACTTCCCATCATTTGCACTTTTCCACCCATTTACTCCTCAGCCTGTTAGAATAGCAGCTCTAAAAGCGCAGGGACCTGGTCGGTATCCCCAGAACTACAGCTATGACATAGTCTGGTCATATCACAGGTCGTCAACATATAGTAACTTGTTGAATGAACACACTGAGTTCTGGTTTCTGTCTTCCTTTCTCCAACACATGCTCTTCCTGTAAACCAAATGGGCTCTTTTCTGTCCTCAACTGTCTGGCCCCTCAGCATATCTGATGCTATTGGCTGCTGCTTCTTTGAAACACCTTTTCCCCTGGGCTATAATGACATTGAGATTTCTGGGCTTTTCTCCGAACTCTTCTGCTTCAGCTCTTTCTCCTTGATGCTTTCTCTTTCTTGGTCTCTTAAATATTGGTGTTCCTAGGAGGCTGTCTGGGGCCCTCTCCTCTTCTTACTTTCCTTCTCACTCATGGACCACACACCTTCCCACAACTTCAATTACTTTCTGTCTGCTCAGCATTCTCAGATCCACATCTCCAGGCTTCTCAGACTTTTCTTGAGCTCCAAGTCCACATTATTTCCATTTGAATGTCCCACGGGTACCTCGCACTCCACACTTCCAAAACTGAGTTCACCCATTAGGCTGCTGGGGCTCTTGCAGATCTGACTTTCCTCTTGTGTTTCATTTGCCTGGATGCAGCCAGGGCTCCCAACTCACAAGCCTGAGGATCTCCATGGATGTCTTTTATACTCACACCCACAGATTTTTTGGTCCAATTCATACTTCTGTTTACTCTTGAATCTGTCAGTTCTCTTTATTCCCACTGCCATATCTTGGATCAGGTCACTAATGGTCCTCTTGCCCCCAAGCCCTCCTCCAATCCTCCATACTGCGGTCAGATCACAAAAACCTAAATTCCAAAAAGTGCACCCAAGGTGCTTCAGGGCTGCCTCTGCTCACAGAATGTGGGCTCCAAAAATGTTGCTCTAAGCATCTATAACACTGTTTAGCACATGGTTACTCAGCATCCAATAAATATTTGTGCAATGAGTGAACAATTGCAAAAGCCGTTTGTGATCTGACCTTGCTGTCTGTCTGGTCTCAATTCTCTACACTTTCCCTTGTGCTGGGGTTTTTTTGTTTTTTTTTAATGGATTAAATAATTTATTTTTAAGAAAATCTGAATTTCTATTTTGCTAAATCGCCTTTAAAGTTACTTAGAATTTCTTTAAGTTTCTCTGTAAGCAATCTCCTCTTAGTAATGTCAGTTTCTCCTCTGCTGTCCTTTCTGGTTCCTCTGTCATTTCTTCTGCCTCCCCAGCAGGCTTTCCCTTGTGTTCCGAATTTTGCATCTGTTTAGTCGTCAGGTCCTTTCTCATGGACATCAGCTTACAGTGTTTTGCAAAATGTTATACCTTAATATGCAAACTGTCCACCGTCCCGTTGGGGATTATTCATTTTAGCAGTTTCGTTAGCCCGCATTGGGGGTTCTTCTGTATTCACCTCTAAAATGATGGCTTATTTTTTTCTCTCCCTTTCTTCCTCCTGGTCACATTCCTCTGGTGATTTTGTAAGAACTTCCCTCAGGATTTCCATCTCTTCCTGCTCTAGAACACTGACCACATCAGAACCATCTGCTATGCAGTCAGGTAATAATACACCCTTCCTCCCTTGAATTATTCGAATGACTTAGAGCTGCATTTCAATGTTTTTCTGGACCATGACTGCTTTAAAGATAGTAATATCTTCTGCAGCCACTGGTTGCACAATGACCTGTGATGTAGGGTCTTTGTAAGAAGAGAAGCGCATGCTTCTTGAAATTGATCTTCATTGATTCCACTTTCTTTGAGGCAACTTTCTAACAGCTTTTCAACTAGTTCTTTATACTCCTGATGAATCTCTGTTTAGGTAATTTGTTTTCTTCTTCATCATCAAAAACTTCACATTCTGCTCCATCCATAAAGTCCCAGATGGGGATGGACCATTCCAGGCCTTGCAGGGACCCTGCGGTGCTCTCCACCACCCATTCTACCTCACCTTCTTCTTCTGCAGCTATCCTGAGCCAGTGGAGCGTGGCGGAACCTTAGGCTAGGCCCCCAGATCCAGCTAAGGCCTTTCAGCTGCAGGAAGCTGAGAGCGAATTGGTGACGAGCTGCCCTCGCAGCCGCCCTGCCACCTGTGCTGTATGTTTTAGGTGGCCTTCCCTGTTTGCAGTTTCCTGGATACACCATGCTCTTTCACAACTAAAGGTCTTGCTGAAGCTCTTCTCTCAACACAGAACCACCTTTACCCCAGTCCCCACCCCATTCATCTGGTAAACTCATCTCAGTTTAGGAGTCGAATTTTCTGGGAAGCCGTCTCCTAGGCCTGGTCCCTTCTCGGTGCTCCGCAACCCGCGCTGACCCTGGTCCTCACTGCAGCACTCATCAGGTATACTGTGGTTGCCCGTTTACTTGACCCCCTCCTCACCAGACTACCTGATGCAGGGACTGGCTTATTTGTCACCAGTGTTCTTACATCTGCTCAGCACAGTGCCTGACATCAGTGGAAAATCAGTACATGAACAAATAACTCTGTTAACTGTAACATACAGCTTATGTCTGGTAACAAGTCTGGTATCTTATATCTGGTAAATAAAATCTCCAACTGCAGGTTTGGTTTTCTGGTGAAATAAACCTATTTTTGGTAGGATGCATGTATGTCAAATATGCAAAGTGACGGCAGTCGTACTGTACACATTCTTGGGGTCTTGTTTTTTGCCCAAGAGACAGGCAAGGGCTTCCCCTGGCGTTCCCACTATGCCATGCTGGGCGCCCAGCACTGGATAAAGGTTGGCTGCTTATGCAGACACTCAGACATAAATAGACTGCAATACTGGGCCACATGATTAGCCTCTTAGGTGTAAAGCTTAAGTAAAGATTTTTTTCGTTTTGACTCCCTTTTTTTCATGTCCTTTGGATGTCAATTTGGATAATAGAACAAACTGTTCCTCTATGGAGTCAAATGCTGTAACAGAAGTTAGCTGCTGACAGAAGAAAATAAGTTTAGATTCAAAGGGTAAGAGAATCTTCCCTGCCCAGATCCTGGAGAGGCTGAGGGAGCCCTGCTGAGAGCTCAGTGCACCACTGACAGGTGCCCAGGACGGTGGTGCCCAGCTTCTGAAAGATGGAGCTTGTAAGGGTAACAGGGCATCGGGAGAGGTGGCCACATAATTCAGGGAGTGAGTGCCAAGGGTTACCTTGATTTTGTAACTGATGTCCATGGCCACATGGTAAAAAAAAATCTATCAGGTTGACAGGAAAGAAATGACTGTGAAAATTCTAGTATACTTTAAAAAGGGCTTTTCGAATTCTTCCACAAAGCAATGATAAGTTGGAAACCGGTATTGTTCCCTAAAATAGCAAGACATTATTATATGAAATGCTAAAAGTCTCCCCACTTTTCTGTTCACTTTTAGTAAGATGAATACTTCCTTTACTTGCCTCATCCTGGATTAGAAAAACCAGTGGGGTGCAGGGCTGGGTAGTAATTCTGTCTTGTTAGACTGCCATCTGATCTCTTTGATAAAAGGCTGCTGTCTACAGCTTCAACACAAAGCACACTCACTATTGTCACAGATGGCATATAGTTTAAAAATCTTTCTCATACCCCAGATCCTCAGAAAATGTACATTTATGGAAACGGGAGAATTCGGTAGGCAAAGCAACCTGGGGGGACAGCTTCTTCCAAAGTCATGGCTAATCACCATTTTGGATTTCAGTCCTCAAGGAGCCCAGGTTCCTGTAATTTTCCACTGTTATTGTTCTGTTCGTCTGTATTTTAAAAAGTGGTTTGGGTTAAATTAGATCATTTGTCTTCCCGGTAGTTTTCCAGCCATGCTTTATTTTCTCAAGGATCTATATTGCTCTAAATGAGACACCCCCACTCTGTTTAGCTGGAGCTTGAGCCAAGAACCTGACACCCACACATGAGGTTGTGGTTTAGAGGGAGTAGCAGTAAAATGAAGCCTGGTCGCCTTAGCAGTCAAGTCACTGCTCTGTGTAGCGGTGTCCCTAGCTAGCGCTTCCTGAAAACCCAGAGACAGCACAAGGCAAGTCCTAAATATGACGATGTTTCAGCCTGTCATTTCCCACACCTGGAAAGGAGTTTCTGTAAAGAATAGATAAACTTCTAAACAGGTATGAAGTTTGGCTAATTCAGTTTTCTCCTGTGGGTTTCTTCAGCATTTCGGGGGAAATTAAAAAAAAACCAACATGTTACTTTTGACCTCACAGTCTGGAAATATGTTAGTTTATTAAATACATTGTAATGTCAAAGGACCCTCCTTAAATCCTCTTGATCTTTCATTGAAACATAAAGCTTATTCACCTAAATTTAACTTTAATTCATGATGGTGGGAGACTTGACAGAAAAGAAATATTACTATGAAAATTCTAGTGTACTTTAAAAAACCCAAAGGTTCCCGTGCCATTCAAGAATCTTTACGTATTCCTCGCTTTGAGCTCATCTGTATTACAGAAATGCCCATATTCCTACTAATTATTTTTTATACCTATAAAGTTATATGGTCCCCAAAGGATAATACTGCTTGGTTAATGTCTTAGGATTATCCCATTCCACTTCAGAACTGAGTTTAAAATATTTTTATATTAAAAAACAACAACACAACAACTCCATAAAAAATTCTCTGGAATAGAAGATTAACTCTGAGATCTGGGGAGTTTTTCTTTTGCTAAATTTCCATAACTTTCTCTCTGCCTACATACTTAGATACTCTCTCCCATGCTGAGTAAAAGCTTTGGTTTTTTCCTAATTACTCTAGCACCTCAAATTTAGCTGTGGATCTCTGAGCACCTCAGAAGTGCCATTCTTTGTTTCCGACTTAACTGTAACATTCAGAAGTGTCATCTATTGTCTTCTGTTGATGTTTATGATGCATTTATACTAACAGAAGCAAAAATGGGTACCCATTTGCATTTGGATCTTATGAAACCCAATGAGCACGATAATGATGATAATGAAAATATCTTAGCAGCTAACATTTACTGAGGGCTTGCTCTGTGACAGATGCTATCTGTAGGCAGGTACTACAATCTCCCAGCTTACTGTTGGGAAAACTAAGTCACTTCACCTAGGGTGACACAGGAATCCAGATATCTTGACCTCTGGTCTTTGGATCCTAATCATCACTCAGTTATACTGAAGCCAAGCCCTCCTCGTGCTTTGATTCAGACATCAGCTAGTGCCAACTGCTTACTTAAAACAGAAAATTAGTTGATCAGATCAAAGAGAACTTTTGGATAAAGACGATTTTTATAAAAAATTCCAAGGGCCCTGAAGTGAAAATTATTTTTTCAGCAGTCATGTGAACAAGCACTCCAACTGTAAATGTGGAAGACGAATGGAGTGAGACTGAAGTCACCATATTTGAGCCATGAGAAGGAGATGAGAATAAAAGAAATCAGGTCACTTGTGCTCTGCAGTCGGCACCTTACTGCATGGGGAGGAGGACAAACCTGTGACCACAGCGCCACATGGGTGGCTATACAAAGCTCAGGTGCCTGTTCCAACATCGCCAGTGCAGCAAGGACTGCTCAGAGGCTCTTGTCACTGAACAAGAATGTTTATGAGCTTCTTTCATACGTGGTATAATGCGTCATCCCAGTATCTGCAACGTGTCCCCAATTTTTTTCCTCTTCTCAGCTACAGAATTCATTTATTTTTACATGGGGTTCAGCTCTGACTCACTGCTGGTATTTATATGACACACATCAAGCTTTGTGAAAGATTTCTAAGGGTCTGTTGAACTGATTGTTTTTGGGAGGTGGGGCAAGAGAGTAAAAATTAGTCATTAGACAGGCTGTCCATCTAGTCCATAGCTGTTCTATACCAGTGACCTACACACGCACGCACTCTGCACAGACCTGTATGTGCATTCCTAGAAAGGAATCCCAGCAAAACTCAGGCAATATTTAAAGTGACAAAGCTGTCCTCAATGTTTGCTTTGCTGTGTGCTGAAGCCCCCAGGAAGGTCCCTGTGAGCACCGGGAAGGGTGTCCGTCAAAGTAGTACAGCTATAATCAGGGTCCCAATGATTCTGAACAGAGGAAGATTTGTGATGTCCCACTGATGGCTGGACAGTAACTGTGGCACCACTTGACTCCGGAACGGTCTAGTGGTCCAGCCCAGCACTCTTTCAGTGGTTGCAGGGCTCTGTGTGAAACCTTACATGGGTGGTGGGCTTGAGTTTTCCCTTAGTTTCCGTTGTCTTTCTGACAATTGAAGGCTAATAGAACTGTCCTGTACAAACTGAGGACAGTGAAGCTGCCTCAAGATACCCACTGCCCAGACACGGTTATTTAAGCCTGTGTTAGTCCTGCGGGAGTTCCACTCAGAGCAGGCATTCCAAAGCAAAAAAGGACTCACATGCGGCCCAAGTACTAAATCCTACCAGTTGAAATGGAAATTGTTATTTTAAAGTATCATAGGAAAAGATTAATATAAATGAGTACGGGAGTGTCTCTAATACAACTCCTTACTTTGTGTTTATTATTTAAAAGTACTGTGCAAGGAAAAAAAGAAAAGCCTGTTTCCTCTGTTTGTTTCTGATGGCACAGCCTGTGTCTTATTAAATTAATAAACTTATTAGACCAATGTTAGACTAATAAACTGCCTCACCCCCCCACCCCCATAAAAGACAAAGCTATAAAATTCTTGGGAATAAATTCAACAAGGAGTAGAAGTATTGAAACAAAGAAAACCACAGAATTTTCTTAAAGTTTGTAAAATAAGATCTGAATAAATGGAGAGGCAAATTATGTTGCTTGATGAGAAGATCTAATGTTGATAAATCTCCCAGAGATCCTTCTGAATTCACTTGTAAGTTTAATGGGGTTTAATCAAAATGCCAGTGATTGGGGTTTTCATTTAGATCTAGCTAAAATGATTTTCAACTTTATATGGGAAGATAACCAAAAAAATGTGATAAAGAAGTCAAAAAAGCAGGGCTTCCTTTGCCAGGTATTAAAAGTTACTAAGAGAAGGTGACTCACACAAGAGGAAACGCTAATGGATGGAAAGATGCTTGACCACAAGAGCAGTCGGGGAAATAAAATGGAAACAAGAATGCCATCAGATTAAAAAAATTAAAATGACTGATGAAATCCAGTGGTGGTGAAGAAATGGCACAATGGGGCACTTGATACTGTATTGGCTGGGTGTAAACTGCTATAATCTTGTGACAAACAAATATGTCAAGAGGTTTTAAAATTAAAAGTGTACCAATTCCTTGACCCAGTTAAAAAAAAACAACTGTTAACTTTACATACACATT
The DNA here is from genome assembly GCA_004026545.1 of Mormoops blainvillei. NCBI lineage: Eukaryota > Metazoa > Chordata > Mammalia > Chiroptera > Mormoopidae > Mormoops > Mormoops blainvillei. The sequence goes on from PVJD01004649.1 coordinate 38,732, forward strand.
CGTATTGTTTTACTTATGACACAGAGCACCTGTTGCTTTTATAGTAAAAAATGATCCTCAATCCACATGCTGAGGACAGTAAAATGGAACCTGTTTTAAAATAAGCTTTATAATGCCTGGTAATTGCTCAACATAGAAAATGATGTTTCCTTCCTCACAAGTTAAAATGCATTAAGATTTTCCCCTTGGTCTTTCTAAATGACCCTATCTACAGAATAAAAGATAGTCCTCTATAATTACTTGCTTCTTTGTAAAAATTAAAGTACAGTAAATGGAGAAAATATCATACAAACTATTATATTGTATAATTTCTAATCCTCTCAAACACTTATGAATTTAAGACTCATCCCATATGACAGTACTACATGTTTTCTTGGCTGATGCAAAAATTGAAGAAGTCAAAGAGAAAAACACGGATCAGGGAAAAACAGGAAGTCCCAACTTTGAAAAACACTCATTCTACCTTCTATGCGAACCACAAAAAGATTAGACAAACTAAGTGTTTGTTGACATTGGCTGTAAATTTTGAAAAGGAACAGAACCTTAAAAATATATCTGGAAGGAGACTCAAATTCCTTTTTCACTGGTTCTTTTCTATTTCTCTCTTTTTGTAAAATGCATTTGAGAGGAACTGCTAAAGTAGAAATCTGAAATTATTTTCACATTTCTCCCTGTATGGATGAGTAGAGTTGTATGAAGTTCCAACTGTTGCCAAGTGGACCATCTTAAGCAGCTACTGGGGTCTGCACTGGGCATTTTCTCCTGTTATCATATTTCATTTGATCCTCTGAAAACCCAGCAAGGTAGGGAGTCTCGGATCTTGTGGAAGATGGGAAGACTGAGGCTCACGGAGAAAAGCAGAGCGGCCCAGGGCAGAATTGGGACTCTGGGCTCCGATTCCAGCAGAGCGCCCTGGAAAGCAGCTGGGCCGTCAGTTTGGACCTGAGCTTCCCCATGTACTGGCTGTGTGATCCCGGGCACATGACCAGCTCTCTGAGATGCAGCATTCTTACCAGAATAGGAATACTCCCCCAAATCTGCCTCTTGTAGGGTTAACGGAGATCATGTGTGTGACAGTGCTTAGTACCAAAGGAGGCATGTCACCAACCCTCTCTCCCTCCCCCGATTAGAAGACTGGAGATACAATGTTTGGGTGTGAGTCCCTGACCTAGATCACAGGCCCTGACACACCAGGACTTCAGGATGCACTTCTGGTTCAGGGCACACTAAAAATTAGTTCTGGAGACCTGCGGCAGATGTAAATGTCTTCTGGAATTTACTTGATTTTTAGAATAGTCTTAGCCAGTGGAGCAACTCAAGGTGAAAACAGCTTCCTTGATCGATGGGGTCACACCCACTTGGCCCCTTAGTGTGGTCTGGTGGGGACTGTGAAGGACCCCGAGTCTCGGTGATGGACGAGCTCCGTTTTGCAGAAGTGACCATGGTGACTGCAGCTGCCTGAAGTTTTGTGACTCTCCAGTCGGTAGGGAGGAGAGGGGCAGCAAGAAAACAGATACCTCTGGTAGTTGCTTAGTGACTTCCATAAAAAGTGCAAAGACACAGATTCAGTGATGCGGTTCCAAAAGCACCTTCTACACCATGCCCTGCTGCTGCCTAGCCAGGCTCCTCCAGCCCTGACAGCCCCCGCCTTCCCTTTCTTTTCTCTTTATAATCGTTGTTCCCTTGCTTAAAAAATTCAGCCTCGCAGTCAAAAGCAGTGTTAGCTAAGCAAAATCAAGCAACCTTCTCATTACTCAATATTTGTCCTCATTAATCTGACAGCTTTAGAAGGAAATGTGCACAGCGTGCGCAATGTACATGTTCAAAGGCAGCTTGCAGTAAGCCCTCATTAGGTCAAAAATCTACCCTGGCCTCTGGGATTATGGAGAAGCCGCTGGGAGGAGAGCTGGGTGCTGGAAGGGGATGTAGGCGGGGTCACGTGATCCCAGGCAGGCGAGTTTAGATTGGATGTGTAGGCAATAGGAAAGACCTGCAGCTTGTGAGTGTAGAGTTTATGAAGACTGATCTGGTAGGAATGTGTGTAATGAACTAAAATGACAAGAAAATAGAGCCGGAAAACCACCTCTTGCCACAGTACCCCAGGGAAGAGGTGTGGAGTCCAGGACCCATGGTGTTGGTGGAAGGAAAGGAAGTTGGGAGCCAACATTTATTTTGATGCAAGAAATAAGGTCTGTTTCTCATCTGTCTCGAACACCGCACCCCTGAGTCAGCCGCCCCGAGGGTGGGGTCTGCGTCTAGGCTATCCGACAACATTGGTGAAGTGAAAGAACCATTTCAGGTTGCCTAGCTGAGAAGCAGCAGTGGTGTCCCTGCCTGAAACGGGGGACCCGGTGCACAAGCTAAAAACACTACCTGGGACTATCCAATCTTCCAAGTCATGTAAAATAAAAATAAAACAACAATTTGTTACAATGAAGCCTAAAATAAAAAAGAGGTGAACTTCCTGCCTAGGTTTAAAGAGGAATGTAAACCACAGGGAAGGATGTCTGGCCAGAGCCAAGCTGCCTCGGACTCTGTGAGCCTTGACCCTGGCATCTAAAGGTCCTGGACATGAAAAATGCTGTGAGTTGCTGTAGGCTATGCTTCTGTCACTCGGTCAGCCACACAGCGACCCCACCCCGCGTGCAGCGAGAGTTCGCAGGCCGCTGGTGATCCCTGGTCCATGCACGCCACATACCCCACCACTAAGTGCCTCCTACCTCTGGTGGCTTTGCCCTGAGACGTTGAGCCTGTGCAGACTGGCAGCCTGGTAAGTACTGCGGGGTGTCAGGGACAGGGAGACCACCGAATACCTGGCAGTACAGTTCTGCAAAAGGCAGAGCAGGCTAAGCGGTCCGAGGTAAACAGGGATAAAGAGGCAGAATTCAGAGGGAAGGGCCAGGAGGCCAGAACCAGAATGACATCATCGGGGGACAGAGAGTCAGGCGGTTGGACAGGCACCACCAAGAAGGGACCTTGTCGATGTTTTTGTCTTCACTGTCGCTGCTCCTCACTCGAGACACCCAATCCCAGGAGATTTTGCCCTGACAGTTCGCAGGTGATGACCCAGTGGCACTTTTAGCTGGGTGGTCTCCAGAAGACAGCAAGCAGGGCCCGGGCAGGAGCGGGGTCCTGCCCTGTTTGCTCTCCGGCGGGGCAGTGACTCCTCTCCTTCTTCATCTGCTATCACTGCTCTTCTTTGTCGCTGACTGTTGAACAATGAATGGGGTGACCACCCACTGGGGGAAAAATGTGTTTCTGTAAGTGCAAGAAGTCATGTTAACCAATGAGGCGTTCGCTTCTGCAAAGCAAATGTGTTTGCTAAGCTGACACTTATCTGATGGCGAACTGCTGTTGGGAAAAACAGAAATATCACTAGGATCTGTTTACACTGGTGAGAACCAGATCCCATGGGATGGCCACGAAGTCAGGGAAACTGCGTAGCTCTGTTCTCTCAAGATAACCTGGTGTGTGGACTCTGGGAAGTCCTAACTGTTTTGGACAGCAAAGCATTGTTGGGCAGTGTGCTGAGAAACCAGCCTGTTCTGGGGTAGCAGGACCTATTTTCAAAGACCACTTATTTTAACCACAGTGGATGGAGACCTGGAAAAAGCTGAATTACTAAAGCTGGAAGTGCAACCTGCAGCTTCCTGTGCACCGGCCCTGACTCTGAATGCAGGGCGCAGCTGTAGTCAGATGCACAGAAAGGAGAAAGTGGGAGAGCAGGAGAAGCCCTGACCAATGCCCTTTCTCTCCCTCTCCTTTCCTTTTTCTCACCCTAACTCCGTAATCTTTTTGCTTACTGTTAGATCAGTTTACAGATACATTTCCCCAGGTCTACTAACTGCTTTGCGAATGCACTGTGGTTAAAGCTGATCCCCATAGGCAGATCACTTCTTAAGGTACAGCTTAATTATTTTCCCATGGAGGGAAAATAATTATATTCGCCATGGAGGCGATAAACACAATATGCAAATATTAGAACTTGCTACAACTCATATAATAAGCTTGCTTTTTAACAGACATGGTCTTAAGATCTGCACACCAAGATTTCACCTGACCAGTCTTCTTCAAATGGGGTTAAGGTCGCATTTAGCACTATTTTGCATGAGGACTTTGAAGAAATATGTTGTTTTTGCATTTGCTTCAGTACACAGTGACCAATGGAAATAGAATTTCCTTTGTGTTTTGGGAGGTAAGCTTGTGGGTTTTCCTCTGCTGGGCTGAGTATGTTCTGGGGTAATGGAACTAAAAGGCAGCACACAGAAACAATGTGTGCTCCATGCAACTTGGCTGAGCGACACCACAACGTCTGGACCGAGGTCTGGTCCAGAGCTTCTCCACGGCCCTCACTCATCACAGGCCACTGCAAGCAGCTGCCCTTCTCTGAGGCTGGGATTTTCTTGTTTGTGCACAGAAACTTTTACTATTTTCTTTGTGGCATGTTAATGACAACACAAAATTTGGTCACTGATTTGGAGCCCATACCATATAATACCAAAATGCAATCAGCAATGGGAAAGTGGGAAAAATTGACCTTCAATGGTAGTCAAATCCAACCATGGCTTAGTAAATATCGTGGTTCACTATTTGAACAGGAAGCGTTTTCTGCATTAAAAAAGAAACAACAACAACAACAAAAAAAACACAGATGCAGTTTTTCTCTTAAACAAAAGGAACCCCCTTAACAATGCTTTGTGGTTCTTAAACTCACTTTCAGTGAAAATATGTCCATAATCGTGTGAAACTGATTAATGAGATATATTTAAAAAAATAATAAAAAACAAGGGAAGTACTGGAGTTTTAAAGCAAACCCTCACTGTTTTCAAATGAGAACTGTACAAGAGATGATGCAAAAGCCGAAAATATATAAAAACAAATATCCTGAGATGAGCTCAGATATTGTGAGCTGGTTAATGATTCCTGTTGCAACGTGACACATTTCACCTTTTAGTGTTCTATCCCTTGGAGCCTTTCATAGTTAAAATTAGATTGTACACATTTTCATTGTCAGAGTGAACCACAGCTGAAAAACATCTCTCTGATATGATATTTTTACTATGAAATTTGTATCTGTGCCTTTTGAGTATAATTTGGTATACATATCTTAGAAACTTTAACAGACTCACTAGAGTAAAAGTTTTTGTTTTTTTTTAAGCCAGATTGTTTCATTAACCTCCTTCTCTAGATAGAATCCTATTAGGTGCCTTGGTTAAGTCTGTAAGTTCTTTATGACCCTCCTGGAAACAAATTCCGCTGCTTCCACTCTCTCCCTCGTGCCTAACCTGCTGACTGCCCACACTCGCTTTGAAATGCCCTAGGTCTGGAACTTGATGAGTTCACACAGTGCTTTGGAAAGCACGTTCTAGCAACACTGTTTCTTCCAGATGTTAATAGGTGCCAATATATCCCTAGACATGCAAATAACTTTAGGATACAAAGTTAAACTCTTTTTTAAAAGACAGCACTTCTCAATGACTCTATATGCCAATGTGTTATAAATCCCCAAGGGAACAATGGTATTCCCAAATGTTTTTGCCTACAGAACCCCGTCTTTGAGGAGCAAGTCGTATGAGCACGTCGTATTGCTAACTTTCCTAAATAAGATATACGCTTGCCAGCTGTGCACACACAGCTGCGGAAATGAAGATGTAGTATAGTATATACCTTTTGAGCTACAGAATGAAGACTCATTGCCAGTGCTCCCTGGTGGCTCAAACAGGGCGAGGCCATGAGGAGCAGCAGAACGAGCTTATTGGGATCTAGTTCCTCCTCTGGCACAGCTGTCCCTGGCCTACTAGAGAGGCCACTGAGTTGCATCGTGTGATTTCAATGGCCTCTGAGTTCCTTTAAGAATGCGAGTCTCATCCTCTTTGTATGACAGCCCAAGGACGGTGGACGTCATCAAGGTTCGGCACTTTTGAAGGTTACTGCAGCCTTCCTTACTGTATGTAGGTATTTATTCTGAGGTATCTAGTGTCCATAGAATCTGTTTCCCAGTTCTTTTAATTACCTCATCACTGCCTACTGACCTAACCTGCACATTTCTTTTCTGCACTAGACGGTAGCTCACATTCATGAGTTGACAGGTTATCAAAGCAGGATGTATAAAGAACTTTGTAATGGTCTCAACCAACTGCAAACATATCACCCTACCCTGTCTACAGGAAGTAAAGACGACACTGGCGCCGGACAGCACGGGCTGCTAGCTCTTTGTCCAGGTGCAACGGGCTCCCTCCTTAACCAGCCATCACGCCTCCTGACTGCCTCCGGTGCCGACCTTCTGAGCTTCTAAGTATTCTGATTAGCACTGAGCTAGCTGTTTTGAGAAAATACGTATAAAAAAAGAGGTAATTTTTGCTTGTTTACAATCTAGGTGGGGAGATATGGTAAACTTATAAAACTTATACAATAGACATAGAGTTATATACACTTGGATGCAACTTTGTATTGTAATTTTCGGTTCTTCCGCGCTCTTGCCATTTCGGCATATTTATGTTTTAAGGACACTAAAGGTAAAAAGCTGCTTAATTCAGTATTTGTTGAATAAAATAAAACCGTTAATCAGTTAAAAAGAATTATCCTCATGTAGCCCCTCTTCCCTCTCACTATGCTTCCCCACTCCTAAAAAAGAAAAACAACAACAAAACTCTAAACAACCCATCAAACAATACATTTGGGTGGGGGAAACAATTTACATGAACCTATTGCTAGAGCAGAGTTAAAACAGGGGACTTTAATGTTTTAAATGGAATACTCATCACAATTTAATAATTTAATAATTGCCATTGAATAATTATCTTGGAGTCCAACAGGACACCCCCTATGGCAGAGCCTGATGAGTGTTTGCTATTATTCCGTCATTTGTGCACGAATGGAACAAACCTTCTTCTTAGGATGTCAGGGGACACTCGCTGTGGCTGCAGTAGGAAGCCATCCTCCTGCTAGGAGGGCAGAGATGACTCTGTAGACCATTAGGAATGGAAAGGGCGAGTTCCTGTGTGTGTTGTTCTTGGAGGTTCTTCTAATGGGAATGGGCTGTGGCGGCTCTTCTATCAAGCGTGAGCTATCTTTGGTCATCACCAGTTTCAACTGTCCTCTTGTAACCTCTTGTAAGTATAAAAGGGAAATGCAGAAGATATTGGATCCCTGAACTGGTACCTGATAAACTAACAAAAGAGAAAGAAAAACAAAGTACCTTTGCACTGCAGAACTCTTCACCTTAGGAAGCCTGTGTGATTTTAGACAGATAATTCTCAACAGTACTGGTTGTCGTGAATTCAGAAGATACAGTTCTACTTTGAAAAATCTTTTATTTCTTTTTATTCCATGTGATGAAACATTTCCTGTGCCTCTTTCTTACTATCCCAGCATTAAATCCACTACCAGAGTCATAGCTACAGAGTTATCCTACAGGGCAGGCACGATATTCCTTCTCTGTCATTGAGTCTACACCCTGAGCTCCTGAGATTAAGGATTTTAACAGTTCCTGAGCATCTTCCCCTTGCCAGTTCTTAACCTGAACCAGTTATGAGAAAGGTAAGCTTATTAAAATAGTTTTAATTTTTGTATGTGTGTCCTTACGTGTACCTGCACTAGGGTCATCTGCTTTAGATGATCAATCTCTAAAAAGCAGGCATTGTGGCCCCCTAGGGCACATCTACAGCAAAACAGCACAGGTGAGGGGAATGTCTGAAACCTTGATGAGATGTGTGTGCCTCACATCAGAAAGCTCAGACTCCCACCTTCCTCAGTTTTCTATTTCTTGAAATAAACTGTTCGTAGGATGAAATGATGGCTTTCTAGAGAGATGAAATGCAGAAGCATGACCTGCACTGTTCAATTCTCATCCCTCTGAGTAGCCCAGACTTGGGGCCTCTTGGATGAGAAGCCTCTAAAGAAAACTTAGGACCCACGGGAAGTCGGGTGGATGACTCAACAGGAGACTTCTTCCTCTGAGTCACCTCGGTCTCAATGTCACCCTAGAGTGGGCACTGGGCTCCTGAAGCCAAAACAGAATTAAAACCTGAAACCAAACTTTTGCTCCCAAAGGAGCCTAAACAGGAAGTTAGTTTTTGGATGCCAGCTGAATTGCGGCCACAGACACGGACTGTTTTCCCTCTCTGGAGGCACTGCTGCCCCTTATTCTGACTGGTCGGGGGTTGGGCACCACCAACAGCTTCTGCACCCTGTCCAAGGGAGAGGAGGCGCAAGATGCAGTTCTGATTTTCATGGGAGAGAGAATAACCATTATAAAAGCATGTAAATTACTAACTCTTAACATGTAAAGTAGTAAAATGATGATCATGTTTGTACCTGATTGCACTGATAAGTCAGTCTGGGATTAACGTTCATTGATTTTGAGTTTAAAGTACCCAGGCGACAGAACTAATTACATTAACCATAAACTCAGTGTCTGGTCATTTATTCCAGCGTTTTCAGGTTTCAGGAACCTCTTGTGACACCAAGAAACTAAAGATGCAATTACACATTTAACTTCCACTTTCTGCGCCCTCAGAAGCTACCACTTGTCCATCCTTGGCGCCCTGACTTATTATTCCATGGTGAACTTTTCGTTTCTAAATTACAAAGTCTGCAATAGGAAAATAATGAAAAGATTTAAGCCCTGACTGGTGTGGCTCAGTTGGTTGGGCATCGTTCAGCAAAATGAAAGGTCGCCAGTTCAATTCCCGGTCAGGGCACATGCTTGGGTTGTAGGTTCGGTCCCTGGTTGGGGCATATGTAAGAGGCAACCGATTGATGTTTCCCTCTCATATCGATGTTCCTACCCCGCTCTTTCTCCCTCCTTTCCCCTCTCTCTAAAAATAAATAAATAAAATCTTTAAAAATAAGATTTATTGGACAGTGTGCCTTGGGCATCACTGTCAAGGTCATTTTTTAACTTTTCTACACCCAGACTCCTGGATGGTAGAATAGTACATTCATAAAATTCCAGATCCAACATTTCCACGGCAAGAAAAATGTCATTTTTACAGAGAATTATGATTTTAATAGGACGCTGTGGGTCAAGAGGCTAGGTGGGAAATACATGGACTAATAAAAGCAAAAGATAAACCGTGTTCCTGCAAATACAGCTCCAGATCTGTCTGGCGCAGCCCCAACAACCTCCTAAGGGAACCTCACTGCCCCAAACAGCATAGCACATTCTGAACTCTGACTTTGGCTGGTATCAGAACAGTCTCTGGGCTTTCTAACACCTCAGCTCTGCCTAGGAAGTTTGCTCAGGCAGTCATGTCCTTACACAGAAGAAAAAGACAGGGCTGGCCAATGACAACAGCCCAGAGACAGGGAACGGGGAAAGACGAGAAACCTCTGGTCTCAGGAGCTGGGACTCCTGTCTGACTGCTCCCCTGGCCACCCAGACCAGACACAGGTTTCCAGGAGAAGCCTCCATGTGTGACTGCCCGATGTCAGCGGGAGGCAGGATTGCCGGTTGCAGCTCATAAAAACCTCAGTACACTATAGATCTTTTTGAGTCGCCTGTGGGTGTGTGCTGTTGGAACTAACAGCTTAAGAGCATTCTGATTCTGTTACACATTGTCCCCAAAAGCAAGCAAACAATTAACCTTGTGTGATAAAACAACAATAAAATGAATATTGAAGTTTTGATTTTTCAACCCACTGAATTCTTAGGTTACTAACATTGGAACATAGTTCAATTTCAGAGGAAACCCCCTTTCCTTGCAGTCCTGGATTCCAACTCAAAGAGGAATTTTGCCATTTTCTTACCAGTTCCTGTTTTCTGCTAAAAAAAAAAAATTCTTGACTGCTGTTAATGCTTTTCCAAGTTAAATAACCCAGTCAGCCATGGCAACAGGGCTGGAATACCACATTCACTTTTTTATAAAGAGACCGTGTTTGATGTTATCCATCTTCTTCAATTTCTTCTTCTATTCTTAATCCTTCAAGGTCTGAAGACCAAGAGGAAAGGTACATGACGCCCTGATGGTTCATTAGCAGCCCTTTTCCAAATCTGATTGTAAAAAATAATATATTTTTCTAGTTTAATTCATGGTACCATCATAGTCCTTTCCTCCCTTTCTCCCTACAAAATTCTTGTCTAGATACTCTTAACCATTTGATCCTGAAGGTAGTCTTTTTCTTTTAAGAGTACATGCTTTTTTTTTTTAAAACAAAACAAAACAAAAAAACAAACCAAATCAAAAGAGCCCCAAGAAGTTGGAAAACTACCAAGGGAAAACAGATTATTCTTTAAGGGTTAATGTGGTCTCAAATTAAAACTAAAAGCAAAAAGTCATTTTGGGCCAAAAT
>PVJD01004649.1:49124-77538 GCA_004026545.1 Mormoops blainvillei
CGCTACATGTTTTCTAGTTGTAATACACTGAACAAGCTCCTCTGGGGTTTGTAGGAAACCAGACTCTCTCCTTGACACCACATTAGTCAGGCTCCTCTTAGCGCTTTTCTCAGGCAGGCCTCTCTGACACTGGCCTCTGGTTTTGTTCCGTCTAGTCCACCTGTAGCAAGAATCCTGCTAAGTTGGTTTAGAGAGAATCTCCCACCCTTGATATCTGATCACTCTGAATATCTGATCAAATTCCTTATCCTCACCCTTGGCCTGCCCTTAGGAAGAATCCTGTTAGGTCAGTTTAGCAACACCCCCTCCTACCCTTGATGTCTCCTGTTAGTAATTTTCCGTCCCTACCCTTTCGCGCTATTCACTGGCTGTAAAGCCCCACCTGTTCTTGATGTATTTGGAGTTGACCTTGATCTCTCTCTCTCAAGACTATTGAGATAGTCTTGACCCCTATTGCAAGAGTCCCAAATAAAGTTTTCCCTACCATCTTAACAAGTATCAGGCCATTTTTTTCTTTAACATGGGGGACAATCAAAAGGTGTATAAAGTAGAGCCCTTGACCTCAAGCAATCGACAGTTGAGATGGAAAGAGGCATGTAATACAACCAACATGAACACAAGGTGGCATGAAATGGGTGCTGTGAACGGTAACAATACAAGCCAAGTGCTATTGTAGTTTTATTCAGTGTAGCCATCCTTGTCATATTTATATGTGATTAAATAGGTCCTTATTAGCATAACCCAGTTTTCAGAGCATGTTAAGGTCTTAGGATGGTGTTAAAAATAGGCCCCTTGATACTTACAAAGTATGAATTTTAGCCAAAAATATTATGCAGATTAGCAGTGCCAACTGACACCTGAATTACCTGGGGAAATGTTAAGTTCAGATGGCTGTGAGAGTTATTTTGTCCAAAATGTAAATATGGAAGTCATAAAAAGAAGGTGAATTAAAGTGTGTAATCATGTGCTCAGCTTTGTAGTATTAAGGTGATCGCAAAGTTTTGTGTCATGCTGGAAACCCCCGGGGTGAAGAGGATCTCTATTTATGTGGGTCAGAATGACCATCAGTGTTTGGATCCTCTCCTGTGGACCCCTGCGGGCATCTCTCAAAGGCTGAGCATCACTGGTACTTGGCTCTTAGTATTTCTGCCACAGCCAACAACTCTGATTCTAATCTCCTGGCTCTCCAGTTGCTTCTCCACACCGATCCAGAGTCAACTTCTTAAAACATGGACCAGATCAGGCCGCTTCCATCTTCAAAACCCATTAAGGACTCTCACTGACTACAACATATATCTAAATGCCTACCCATGAATGATTTGTGCCACAGTTTTTTCCAGCTTCCCCTTCCATTGTCTTTCCCTGCATCCCATGTTCCAGTCTTCCCTGAGCATCACGCTTCTCCTGTACTTTGCTTGGATTCATTCCTCAGGCCAGACCATCCTCCCTCCTGTCTTCCCCCCTTACCCTTCAAGGGGCCCCTCAAGTGCCGAGGTCCTTGAGATGGTGTTCCCTTCTCTCAACATTAAAATCAATCATTCCTTTTTCAGTGTTGTTTCCACAGATAACTGTTAGTCCCTGCAGGGCACGTATTTCAGTCATATATAGCTTTATAAAGTTCGATATGTATGTTTTCCTGCTCTACTAGACCATAAATGATGTGAGGACAGAAAACCGAATGTGTGGTATGCACATGTGTGTGCGTGTACATGATCAGTCAAGGTACTAGCCCAGCTTCTGACAAATATCAGGTATCTAAAATTGTAAATAAGCCAGGCCATTGTGGCTCAGTTGGTTGGAGTGTTGTCCCATGCACTGAAGGGTTGTGGGTGAGATTCCCAGTTGGGGCAAGTTCAGGAGGCAACCGATCGATGTTTCTCTCACATTGCTATTTCTCTCTCTCTGGAATCAATAAATATGTAAAAAAAAATTAAAAATAAAATAACAATGTAAATTAATGGATACCAAAGTTGATGGATTAAGTCAGTTCCCCCCACTTTTTTTTTTGTTTTGCTTTGTTTTAGCTCAATAGTCTGTTTCTGACATAAAAGTGTATTTTATGGCATTCCTTGACTCAGACTCAAGGATATACCTTGGATCTATCTATCTACAATAGCGCACACTTTCAACCTACAATACCTGCTGGGGTCATTAAGTTCACTAATAGTTGCCCAATCCAGTCCTTTCCTTCCTCCCTCCCTCTCCTCTCTATATAAAGTTTTATTTCTTTCAAATTTCATGGGGGAGGGGAGTCCTAAATCCAGAACGCCAATATTTACCAAACAAGGCCATCTGGACTTTACCCACGCTTGAAAATAGAACTGGGATATTTAATGGAGCTTTTACCTTTCTAGTTTGAAGAGTCCTAACATTCGAAGTATGTTCCGTCACACTAGCCTCTTATCTCTGTCCTTTGAACATTTCACTTGGCCCTTTCTTGAAATTCTGTAATTCTACCCAGACAAACTATGCTCAGTACTCTAGGTCTGTGGCTTTCTAGAAAAGTACAGGAAGCTTGTGTGTTCCACTTTCAATATCCTTCACTTAATGAAACCTGCAAGGCTGTAGCAGCACCTCTGTACTGATGTGTTCGAGAGGGATTACAAATCTCCTGGGTTGTACTGCATGCAAGGATTTAAAAACTGATGTCCATTGTGCAGTAATCAAAGGGCCTTTCCCCCTCATAAATGCACTCCTCTATAGGTGCCCAGGCTGAAGCTCATCTGCATGTATGCATGTGAATGGGTACTGAGTGCATTGTGTGTGTAACGGGAACACAGCCACAGCCTTGAAGTTTCTCACTGATAGTCATGCTCACCATTTGCAGTGTTAGCTATTTCACTTCCTTCCATTAATCATTATATGATTATATCATTATGAAAACACGAGTGCTCTTGATTTTCCACAGGATTCTAGGGAACCCTGGGTTCTACATTTCCCTTGAGATGTGCCAGCTTTTGTCTCTTGTGATCGAGACTGGTTTTCATGGATGAGAAGGTATTGGTTAGCTCCTACCAAAGTATATTCCTTATTTATAAGATAATAACCACGGCCTCGCTATGTCTACACAAAGAGAAAAGCAAATGCCAATTCTACATACAGAAACAGAGGCCGCAAGGCAGAAAGAAACATTGACCAGAGTGTCACAGAACACAGAGACACCAAATGCAGAGACCAAATACTGCTAAGTGCAAGCAAGTTGGAAAAGATTCTGAATGTTGCCTGGTTGAATCTAGCCGCTCTAAAAACCGGCTTGCTCAGACTTCAATAAAGATCAAAGGCTCTGGCCAGTAAAGCCAAGGTGGATGGGTTACTGTTGCAAACAGCCAGTTCCAAGTCCCTGACCCTACATGTTTCTGTCTGCACGTCCCGTTACTAGGCTTCCCAATCCAGCTACTGGTATTTTTGCCAAATCAGTTGACAAAGCACTGCAGATAAGATGGTGAAAAAATATTCCTGACCTGCAAATGTCCCCAGTTGTTATTCTAACGTGGAGAGTATATTATGCTGAATTTTTTCTTTTCCCAACCTGAAAACATACTTTGTTGATGTAAGTGGTTGAAGGAAGGAGGTGGCTGTCTTAGGAGAGACATTATACTTTTGGATCTGCCATATCTCAGCATGTTAGCTTCAACAGCTCACCTGTCTGGACCTGTTTCTTTACATACAAAATTAAAGAGGGTTCGTTAGAAGCTTTAAGCAAAGAGAGAGGACTAAGTTTAATTTCTTTTAAACACTGAAAGCTGCACTGCTGATCTTTTTTCTCACAATGCTTTCACTCCCAATGATCTGATTAATGCCAGAGAATGATGTGAGGTGTAAGAAAGGGACGGGACGGTTCGGATCAGAAACTGTCAAATGTAGAAGTGAGAAGAGACCATGACCACCGTAAGAAAGGACATAGCAGTCTTGTCGATGACTCGCTTCTCTGGATCTACTCTCTCACAAAACGTTTTTATTCAGGCATCAATATTTTCATGAGACCCAAGCCTTTCAGCTGTCTTTCTTGGAACAAGAATAACACGCACACCTGACTGTTCCTCAGTGGAGCCTCTGTAGTAGGTTGGTCTGGCATTAAGCAAAGCTTCTCAAAAATTCATCCAACCAAGAGGCAGGGAAGTCAACACTGCAAGCCACGAGCTTTGGCCAGAATGCAACGTGATGGCAAAACAAACTCTCCCACAGGGAAAAGAAAAACACGCCTTTGGGATAGGAAGAAAGAAAGAAAGGGCCATGGGCCGGGAACATGTGCTGTTATCTGATTCTACAGAGCTTGGCGTTGCTATAGGTATTGCCCTGAGTTTCTGTTAGATGCATTTTTTTTTAAATTAAAAAACAATATAACTTCTGCTTTGATGATTCTGTGGCATGCTATTTTCTAAATTCAAATATTTCACTGAATAAAATGCTTAAATTCCTTTAGACATGGTCTCTCATTTTTCTGTTGTTTTTGCCAAGGAGACAGATGGAAAGGATGTATCGTGTAAGAGTCTAGGATTGGTCACCGTGGGGTAGAAATGATGAATCAAGGCTCACAAATTCTGTTTGGATTTCCACAGTGTGCTCTGGCAGCCGTGTGCTACATGTGTCAGAGGCTGTCTCACTCTGCATGGTGCTGGTTGGTGGCGGCAGGATCCTGGGTGTGACGCTAAAGCCCGAGGGAAGAAACCAATGGAAACTGTCAAACATGAGTGGACATGAGTGAAATGCAAGGATGAAAATATGAAGGACAAAAAGAAATGAAAGAAAATAAGAAGAGCCCACACGAATGTAAGAAAGAACATAGATATTTCTGAACTACCATGAGGTGGGCCCCATTTGTAATGTTGAATCAATCCTCCCCCAATTATATGCTCTGCGTTCACTGTCCAACCACCTCTTCTCCCTCCCGCTGTATTACCCTGTATAGAGACAGTTAAGGGTGTGACATCGGCCACCGCTTTATATGTCTAAGTTCAGGTGGGAAGAATCAAAAGGTTGCTTATTTCCTCAGGGTATTTTATCTAGAGAATTGTTCCCAGCTGGTAGCCATGTCTCAGGTCTACACAAACTCTAACACCAGCATTCAGCATGGGCATACTTTACCGGGATAGAGGTGCCACCCACACATTCATTGTACAAGATAAAGAGCTTGTTATAATAATAATAGTAAAGTGAAAAATTTAAAAGCGGATGTAAAAACAGCAAGATTTAAGACACCAGTAGTTACATACATTTTGTCACCTATCCAATTAGTCTGCCCGTAACAGTCTGCCTATGGTTCAAGGCATCTTGGTGAGGCCTTCAGCTTTTTCCTCTTACCCACTTTATTTCACACAGAAGCCAAGGTTTGGCCCACATTCTATCTTCAAGTTTTTATTGCTCCCCAGCAGAATCAGCAGGGGGAGGAAATTGGCCCCCTCCAACCAGTATCTACCTCTCCTTGAGCTGTTCCAGCCTTTTTTTTCTTTTTTTTAAATGAGGTTGATGTAAAGTGAGCATTATATCCAAATAAGTAGCTATATCTATGCAAACTGGCTTCCATATACCCCCGGTCTCATAGTTGCCACTCTTCCAACAGGGATGGAAAGACTCTGCCCTGGTTTCCTTCACAAAGATATAAAACACCTCACTGAAATACTCTCATTCTGGTCTGTGACTTGTTGAAATATGCACATAATGAACACTAAGTAAAGGATCCTTCAGCAAAAGCCTCAACAAAGGCCTTATATTTAACTGTGTCTGCAGAGCTCCTTTAGAGAAAAGTTAACTTAAAAATAAATCGTGAGCGACCTTATTCTAAAAAGAGAAGTTCATTACAGTTGTAACATAGAGACTGGAAGTAGCTTCACTATAAGCTCAGCTTTGAATAGGGAATTAATGATCAGGCTGCTGGCAGCAGCTGCACCTTTTCTGTCACTAACTGTGGGCCGTGCCCTGACCGAGCTCACCTAAGACCTAGAAAGTGACTCTCTGGGGAGTTCCCATGGTTATCTTCAGAAAAATGAAATGCTGAAAGTATATACTATTCTGCTTTCTCTTTCTTTTGCAAAACTCGTAACTGAACATTGAGGAAATGCATCCTGGCAGGACACACACAGACTGATGCACAGGTCTGTGCATCCACATGTTACATGTGGGGCTACACAGCAGGAATGTCATCATGAAGGCCTGCAGGGTGGGTCTGGACTCTCCAATGAAATAAGCCTTCCCAACGGGGCCCGACAGTTACACAAAGAGGTCCTTTCTGCTGGGACAGCTGTTCTAAGGTTACAATTTAATTCTTTATCACCTTCTTTTTTGTATGCTTATTTTTGTCATAGAACCACTTTCCATGTGACCTCTCATTGACTTCCTGCAAGTGGGCTAAAGCGAATAAAATCTAATCTCTAACAACCTTTGCAACTCAGTAGAGAACATCACTGGGAGATACATGCCCACATATTTTGGGCCAAACGTTGTAGTATAAATTAAGAACCAGGATGGGGGTTGGGGGATAGTAAAGGGTAAAGGGAGCTGAATATTTGGTGACAGAAGGTGATTTGACTTTGGGTGGTGGGCACACAATGTCATATACAATCATGTATCATGGAAATGTACACTTGAAATCTACATGACCTTATTAACCAATGTCACCCTGACAAACTTAATTAAAAATTACAGTGAGAAACTACATACTTTCTATAAAAAAAGAACATATTATTCCTACAGAAACTGTTAAGACTAGGGAAATCCATTATTTTGTAAACAAGTTTTTCATAAAGTTTTAGGCCAGTTTTTACACTTCAGTTGCAATATAATAAAATCTCCACATAACATAATAGTAATAAGCAATGAACTTTCTAAATAAGTAAGAACTTCAATTCTAATCACTGACTTGACTTTTGCCTGCCTAAAGTAGTGGTTTTTTTAAGTTGAAATAAAATAAGAACTTATTAGGAATCATTAGAAAATAAAATTATGCTAAAATTTTAATAAATGGGCTTTCTATGCAACTTATTGGTTATTTTGTTAAGAAAGAATGTTATTTTGACATTTATTAAAATAGCAGGGAAGACTTTATTCAGGACTATTGCCATAGGGGGTCAGTACTATTGCAACAGGAGAGAGAGGGACCCGGGTCCGAATACAGCATGGGCAAGTGGTGCTTTATAGCCAATGAGCAGAGTGAGGAGGTCAGGGATAGAAAATTACTAAGAACAGACATTAGGGGTAGGGGGATTCTTGCCAAATTAGCCTAAGAGGATTCTTGCTGAAGGCAGGCTAAGGACTTAGATATGGTGGGGGGAGGATGAGGGACCTGGTCCATTAATGAGGGCGATCAGAAATCAAGGGTGGGGGTTTCCTACTTAACTGACAGCAGGATTCTTGTTAAAGACAGGCCAGGTAAGGGCAGACACAGAAGGTCCAGGTCAAGGTGTAGTCGAGAAGAGGGTCAGCTAAAATTTGGTTAAGGATAGACTCTTCGTAAATTTTACCATAGCAACCTTTTAAGTTTTAAACTTTCAAAGCATGCAAAGACTTTATGAGAATGTGACATCAAGAGGATGATGGACCTGGGAGTTTGTAGAGATGGTCCAAGTTAATTCTGATCACATGCTTCTATTACTAATCCTTTGAGTATAATAATCTAGTAAGACCTTCATCTCCAATCAACAGTAAAAAACTCAAAGGCCATAGCTTCTTCACAATGAGGGCCATCTGGCTGGTCCTTTCTTTTCATGGGTCACAGAAAGAGAGCATGGTATCAGCACACTTAGGATTACAGCAACAGCTCTTTTGCTCTGAAAAATGGAATGGCATAAAATGGCTCATATTCCGGAGGAAGCAAAAAAGGAGGAAATTCACCACAAATAAAGGCTCTGTGACCAGTTCTGGTAATAAGTTAACACTAATTGTTTTGGTAATTACAGCTTATAATTGCTGTAAGTGAGGGCTTTGAAGCATTTGGAATGGCGTCTGCACCATTTACCCACTGATCATACCAAATAAAAATATAGACATTTGTTAACTAAAACTTCCACAATGTCAGGAGGAAAAAACCTCATTACAATAAAAACAACCATGAGTTGAAAAGTAATATTGGGCTGGCCAAAAAGTTTGTTTTTTCCATACGATGGCTCCAGTAAGCACTTAGTTGTCTTCAACTTCATTCAAAACAATTTTGTTAGATTGTATTGTGACAGCTGTCATATCAGTGTGTATTTTTTTAAAAAGCTTATCCAAATTGGTGAATTTTTGTGCAGCCATTTTAATACTGAAGATGGAAGAAATATGCAGCATTTTCAGGGTATTATGCTTTATTATTTCAAGAAAGGCAAAAATGCAACTGCAATGCAAAAAAAGATTTGTGCAGTGTATGGAGAAGAAGTTATGACTGATCAAACGTGTCAAAGGTGGTTTGCAAAGTTTCTTGGTACTATTGACATAGTGACCAAATAATTCGTTGCTGTCTTATGCATTGGAAGATGTTTAGCGGCACCCCTGGTCTCTACCCTCTAGAAGCCAATAGCAGGAGATAGCCAACATACTCAAAATATCCAAATCAATGAAGTTATCAGTGAAAATAAAAAAGTGTCTTTTATTTTATGGAAAAAACATAATGGACTTTGGGCCAACCCAATATGATAACCACGGAAAGTGTTGTGACTATAACTGGAGTCTCTAATTTCAAATGCGTTGCCTCCATGCAGCTATGGCAACAGCAGACCTAAATAAATGAGTAAAAAAAAGGAATCTTTACACTAAAATTCTATGATGTTGAATGCTAATTTCCTTTAGGAAATGACTAACATTAGATTAGTGTTTTCTTTCCATAAAAATAAAGTCAACTCTGCTATAGAGCGGCATTTGACCTGTACAAATAAACAATTTAGAAATTAAGTTATATTTTCCAGAAAGTCCTGTCAATATTTTTCTACTTAAGAACTGACATTTAGTTTTCTGCACATGAGCAGACATTTCACATGATCCTTTCCTTCCTTGAATCTTGAAGGTGCTGTCAGACCATTGATGAATTCACTTAATGTTCACCCTGGTTTGTCCAGTGCAGCCACCGCTGGCCACATATGGCTGCGGAGCACCTGGACCGTGGCCAGTCTGAACTGAGATGTGCGGTAAGTGTAAAATACACACTGATTTCAGGATAAAAAATAAATTAAAAGTTTAAGTATAAAAAATTCTCATTAATAATTTTATTTTGATTGTGCATTGAAAAGACAGTATTTTGGATATACTGAATTTAAAAAGATAGCACACAAATTGTTTTCTTCTATTTATTTTTACCTCTTAACCAGGGCTACTAGAAAGCTATTACCTATGTGGCTCACGCGACATTTGTGCTGGACGGTGCCGTGTTGGTCAGTTCTTTGAGGAAGGCTCTTTTCCCCAGCCATCTGAACAGAACGGAGAGTTCACGCTTCAGAAATAGCACACCAGCAGAATCACATACTGACCCTCCAACGGGCTCCTCTGTCCAGAGGCTGACATAACTGTTATAGGACCTTTCTACTGTATGTAAAAAGATAATGGCCTTCATTTTTCACAATATACAGCACACATTCAGAAGCAGTACCAAATACAACATTAAAAACTCTGCCAATAAACAACAGAAATTTCATGACCACAAATGTTCAAATCCTAGAAATACATGAAAATCACTTTTGTGCTTTTCTTGTGCCCTAAACACCTGCCATTTAAAACCACTAAAACTGAATTAATTTGAGGTTATCTGGACCTGGTGATATTAAATGTACCATTATGAAATTTTACAACACTGAATGATATCAAACTCTCAACTACACATCTGACGTTGACTATATTTGTTGCAAAGGGCAAAGTATGAACTTCCGAGATTACTACTAACAGTGGCCTGGGTAGTCAAAAAGCTGAATCCATACTCTTTTATACCTACATTATAAAACAGAATAACTATTTATTTTATTGGTCCTAAGTGCTTTGGACTGATTCATTTAGGTGTCAGTATGTCTATCTCTGCACAGGGGTGTCCAACCTTTTGGCGTCTCTGGGCCACACTGGAAGAAGAAGAGCTACCTTGGGCCACACATTAAATACACAAACACTAATGAAAACTGAAGAGCTAAAAAAAAAGGTTTTAAGTAAATTTATGATTTTGTGTTGGGCTGCATTCATAGCCATCCTGGGTTGCATGTGGCCCACAGGCCACAGGTTGGACACCCCTGCTAGAATATTAAGAATAACAACAACGATAACTAAAAAATAAAAATAATTTAAAAAAAGAAGGGAGATCCTGTTTACAAAATGACAAATTTGCTGTGGAAATGAACAATTTACAACTATGTGGCAAGAAAGCAATCATAGCATGGAGTTTGAGTGGGTGATCCTCCTACAAATAATTCAACAATTGGGAAACGGAAAGAGAAAATGTGGGTTATTTTTGAGCCAACTGGAGATCAAAACTAACAAATGACTTTCAAGTTCACAGCCTCTGTCATGTAAGAAGTCATTTCCACATTTAAACTTTCCTTATTTCCTGTGGCGCCTTTGCCCAGATAAACAGGCAGCAGACAGAAACCCACTGAACAAGTAGGTGGTAGCAAGAATATCTTATACTGACAAAGAGTCTGCTGAATCTTCAGACAGCTTGGACTAAAGAAAAAACTCCATCTCCATTACATGTTGTCTCCACAAATATCAAGGCTGAAATGATGTATTCTCAGTAGGACAATCCTTCCTTGAAAGAGGAAAAACATAGATTCCGATGAAATATGAACAGGAAAAAAAGTGGGGGGGGGGGATTAATCCCTCCCCCACTTTTTTATGGTTAGGGGGTGGAGGATGAGAGGCAAGTGGCCTTAGCCTAGAAATGGTTTGTCTGATGCATAAAGCCTTTATTCTTGCTTAGAAATCAAAACCAAAACTGGACTACCCATGGAGGCCTAAAGGGCGATCAATAGTGGCAGAGTGACTTGTCCAAGAGTACAGAAAGCAAAAGGTGGTTTCTTTTTTAATGTTATTATTGAGCTGCTTTGAATTAAGAAAGGAAGGATAACACACATTCATGGCTATGCCATCTAAAACACGGCAGCCCTATGTGCCGCAGAACCAAAACTACCCTCAATAGTAGCCCGTGGAATGAGAATCACCACGTTATATTATTCATAACAAAAATGAGCAGCCGTTGCCAAGCGAGGCCGGCTAATAAGTCCACTGACAAGTCCTGCAGGTTGTGGGGGCATTTAATCAGCTGATGTGACTACTGACACGCCTCGTTCCTAATGTGTTATAAAAGGGTACCTGGCTCTCAAGAATGAGATCCCAAGTCCAAAGTCCCTTCGAAATTACCAGTGTTATAGCCCAAGAAGTCGGCCCTGGACACTTCCCTCTTCGGGCTGGCCCTGGGCTTGAGGCTGGCCTGTCAGGGCTTACCTCAGTACCCCATGGTTCTGGTTATCACCCCGTAAGTTGAGCAATGTCACTTTATCAACCCGATGAAAATTACTTTGAAGAACAAATGTGATAAGGAATATTATAACTTTGCACAGTGGAAAATACCTAGAGATCTAGAGGTGAAAAATCATAGGATTATTACCTGTTAGGAATGGACAGATCAGGTGTTTAGCCTACGTTTCTCATGTTTTTATAAAATCAGAACATGGCAGCATGGAAGCCAAAAAATATATGAGCCAAACATTCAGAAGTAGGTGCTTTCCTCATTCGGCTGCCATGCTGAGACTTTTCAAGAGACAGATGAGGCCACAAACAACTGGGCACACACCCAACTGTCCTGTCGCTTGGCCAAAAGTGTTTAAGTAGAGACGCCGGCACACAGAAATTCTAATTAGTCAGCTATTCCATGGCCTAACAAAACCCCTTGTACCATTACACATCTGCTGCTGCCATCTGACATCTGTTTAAATTTCAACTTTTCAGGGCTTTTACAAACATATCTTAGTTCCGTAGAGAAACTTGACATCTATGGAATTGATAAAGATTGCAATGAGCTGACCACGCAGATTCTTCTAAGGAAGTAAGTAATTCAAAGATCAGTCTTTACACTGTTCACCACCTGCAGGGGCTCACAGAATTGTGCTTTTATCTTTTCTTTCTTTGGTGCTATATTCAAAAGATTACAGCACTCACACCAGTAGCATCAGGTTATTTAACCCCTGGGATTAAAATATTAATTGCAGATCCAATATAAGGGGACTAACTGATTGTTCAAGGAATATCTAAACAGGTGTCAGAGGTTAAGATACCAGAAACTCCTTTTTCAGACTAATGTAATGCATATATGGTTAACCTGATAATAAACAGCATGTTTAGCTAAGCACATAAGTTAAAGTAAACCAAAGGATAAAGCACACACCAATATGTGTTTTTCCATGCACATGGGTATTAGGTTTTCTTGACAAACCACCCAACTCATAACAAATTAATGGGTGTTGTATCAGGTAGAGTGGACACCCGTATTGGATTAAGTCTCTTCTGCTGTGTATCTGGGTTTGATCTCCCTGAGTGGAAAATGGAGTTGACGGCAATCAATTTGCTCTGTGCCAAATTTTGTCAGGTTATAGATTAAAGAGATAGAGGAAAATACAAATGGGAAGCTTGGCTAATCCTGTTTGTGATTCATTGGTTCATATGTTTTTTAAATTTGGATTAATGGCTTCTCTGTAATTCAGTTTTTTCATCCATCAAATGTGAACAGTTCTGGTACCAATCTCATAAGGAATGCGGTGAGGATTAAATAAATTAATTTTTATTAAATAAGATGAAGCAAGCACATAAAGCTCTTAGTATTCTGACATATAGTAAGGGCTCCCGAGATGTTAGCTTTTATTTTATTCAGAAATGGTAATATTGCTCAATTTCTGCATGAATGCTAGAATTTGAATATTTTGTGCCAAGTAAGGGAGTAGATTTTCCCATTCATTCTTAAAATGAAATTGAAAAATGTTTGTTTCATAGTGAAACCATAAACCAAAGTCGAAATCACCAATTTGCTATTGGTTTCCCCATGGTCTGACCAATATCCATGTCCTCTGCTTCCTGGGCTTGTAGCTAAACTACATTTCCCAGTTTCCTCTGCAGTTAGGTAGGGCCATGTGACCAGTTCTGGCCAGTGGAATGTGAGGGAGTAATGAACTGTAATAAAGTCAACAGAATATGGAAGATGTGGGAATGTGGGAGGACGTCTGGTCCCTAAGAAATCCTGAGCAAACAAACCTCTTTGCTCACTTGCCAACTGGATACTGGAAATCAATGAAGAAACTCAGAGGTTCTAGAATATGGAAGAACTATTATACACAAGTAACCTCGATTCCTGGATGTCTGTGTGGAGCAGAGCCACCCCACTGCCACAGGCTGTGGCACAAAAAAGAAAGAAAGTTTTATTTTGCTGAGATGTCAGCACTGTTTGCTCAGGCAGTTAGCAGGCCCATGTTTTTCCCCTCCCTCAGGCATGACTCCAACATATTTTAGTAACAATAACAGCTAATCTGTTTCCCGTGGGCCCAACACTGCTCTAAATGCTTTACATATATTAGCTCTTTTAATTCTCTCAAATTCTCTTGGGATCTTGCTCTAAGAGAGTTGACCATTCAGCAATTTTTTTTAAATTTTAATTTTTTAAAATTATTTATTTTTTAGAGAGAGGGGAAGGGTCGGTGAAAGAGAGGGAGAAAACACTGATGAGAGAGAGAAAGATCAACCGGTTACCTCTCCTGGGTGCCCTGACAGGGGACTGAACCCACAAGGTAGGCATGTGCCCTGACTGGGAAATGAACTGGTAGCCTTTCACTTTGCAGGATGATGCTCCAACCAACTGAGCCACATCGGTCAGGGCTGATCACTCAGCAATTTGATACGTTATATAAAGGTTCTCCTCCCAGATTATCTTCTCATTTCAATGGAAATTTAGAGGAGTCCTTCAAGAGGCAATGCTATAATCTGAAATGGTTAATCTGATTGCTGACAGTTTCCAACATCTTCAGGTAGATGTAGGAGCTGTGTGTGTATGGATGAAGGGGAGTCTTTGGCACACATCTGATCATACCATGTGGGTACTGCTGTATCACAGGATGGAACACTTTAACTACAGACAAATTGTGAAACACATTCCCTTGTTTCTAGGCTGTTGCTATAACACCCTACTTTAAGCACTACCATCTACTTTATGCTTAGAAAAAGGAACCATGGTAATCTCACCAAACAATTAGCTGTAAAGCTGTCCATGACACGTCAGCTTGGATACCACCCAAGGATCTTTTCTATCATTAAAAAAAAGCTGTCTTTACTGTAATGCAGTTCTCCAGGCCCCTACCATGGAAAAAACAAAACAAAAACCCATCAGTAACATATGGCCTCTAGTGAGGATCTCATTATTTGGAAAATTTACTTGTGAAAATGTTTCATGGCCTAGACTCTAGCCATGCTCTAGCAGTATATCAGTTTATCAAAATAAGGCACATCTCCTTCCACTGTATCCAAATCTGAGGTACAAGAACCAGCTAGCAAATGACTTTGCCCAAGTCCAGTGCACCAATATTTAAGGTCTGAATTACTCAAGGGAATTCCCTATGGGGCAATCATTCAGAAGACGCAATTTCAAAGCATGGACCTTTACTTCAGTTTTAGTTAACTAATGACTCTTATTGTACATTATAAGGAAGAAAAAGAATAGAATGCAGGAGAACTTAAATACCAGGCTCTGTGCTGAGCGCCCCACATATTTTCTTTAGCCTAACATTCGCTGCTACCCTGTGAAATACGCTTGCCAGCCCTTTAACAGCAGGTTGAGCGAAGTTGACGTAATCAAGGTCACACCGCTAGTAAGTGGCAAAGCCAGTACTAGGACTCAGGTGAGTTCATCGGTACACCACCCTGGGTATAACCAGGAACATTGACGTTGATATGCAGATGCTGAGATCCCTCAGTTCTCCTTCTTCAATCTGGGTGGTGAGACTTCTAGAAATAATCTGATCACACAATCAAAAGCCGAACATACTAGAGTTAGAATTCTGCTCCTACCAGAAAATGTCAAGTTCTACAAATAATACAGCCTTCTCTCTGAGATACAAGAAGAAGAGTGTCAAAATCCTCCTTTATAAATAAACTATCAAATGCTTAGGAAGAACGTATGTGGCCCAGTCGCCGGTTCTCGTGCAGCGAATCAGCAGGAATGCCTGACGCGATGCAGGATTCACTGCCAGGCCAGTGCCGCCCAACCATTACACGTCGTGTGTACCTCAGGCATCAGGCTTGGAGAAAACCTTCCCACAACAGTCAAAGCAAACGAAAAGCCCTGTTGCACCTTTCCTGTGATTTAGGTGGGGGCCTGAGACAAATATAGGCAGTTTTCACTATCCTGGGGATCTGGAAATGATGTAATATATTCATAAGTTCAGTGTCTTCATCAAAGTTCATCAATTCTCTCTTAACCAAATAGTAGTTTCAGCCTGGAAAACATCCACCTGCTCTTTAAAATAATCCTTTGCAATGTTTGTACCATGTTGTATAAGCCAGGGAATTATTAATGCTCAGTTTCTGAACCTGGTTTTGCCTTTTTTGGATTATAGGGGTAATGTCACCCACCTGTTCTTTATCTGGAAGGTGGATGGAAGGAAGAATGAATGTCAGGAAAGTAGGTGTTTTATGTTGAAAGGCAGTTGGTTAAAAGATATACTAAAATCACCACGACAGATCGAACACAGGCTAGGCAATGCTCTTTAAAATGGGAGTAGCTAGCAAAATGTTAGGCAAAACTCTTCTTGTGTATCTGAGGCTGCCCTTCCAAACCTTCAAATCCTCTTGGGCCTGGTCTTGTTGGGCCAACATATTCTCCTAACACAGTGCTGTGTCACACAGAGAACGTGTTACTTGTGGCAGGCCCCTCGCCCTGGGACTGCCTCCTTCCTGGTTACATACACCTACGCAGACTACAATAAATGAACGCGGGGACACATGAACAGGAAATCAAGGAGAGCCTCGCCCCTATGATACTATGCTAAGTGAAGACGCCAAATCAAACACACTGGGGTCCTGCAGGGAAAGGAAGTGGCGAGAAGATGGTCCCTGATGGCTCGGGGTATGTAAATGCTGTGGGTCGGGGAGTGCGAGTGTGAATGTGTGTGAATGTGGGGGTGGGGGAAGACACACGTGTGTGCACCTTTAGGGATAACAAGTAACATTGCTAATTTAGAAGAATAATTTGGCCATAACGAAAAGATTATAACAACAGCCAATGCAAACACATGAGCAAAGAGCAGCTCAAGAGTCCAAGGTCTTAGATCTGTTTCCTCAAACCGCCTCCCCACTGGCCATCTTCGCACGCACAGCCCGGGAAACAGAGCCCAGGAGGCGGGCCTGCTGGCAGAGCGCTGAATTCATTCACCGCTTCACCCCACACTGAGCCCGGCGCCTGGCATTCAGTAGGCACCGAGTGGCCTGGTTTTCCTGGGACTTTGCCTGGTTTAGCACTGAAAGTCCAGGATCAAGGGAACCCCATGGTGCAGGGCACACTGGGTCAGTTGGTCACTCCGAAGGCATCTCATGTTAACTCATTTTCTCGGTAAGCTTTAATGAAGTGGTTCAATTTTCTTTTCTTTCTTTCTTTTTAAGGCACTTATAGGTGAAGTGACTTGACTGTTTTCAATAAATAGAATATACTTCAACATAAGCTATGATTTTGAATATTTCCAATGTTGGACCACACATAATGTGAAACATTCAAATATATTTAAAGATGCTTTTAAAGTCAAATAAGGCACTCTCTAGTGTTTTGTCTTTTTCTTTTTTTTACAATTAAGGTGTACTCTTTAATAATACTGTTGGTGGCACTTTTAAAAGAAATATTCTTTCAACTCTAATCTGCACAGAGTTTTACAAGTTGTGGTATGAGAATTTGTCCCATACACTTGGAACTCACAGAAGTCACTTAGCCAGGCTATCACCTCCCCTGTGGAACTCTGCCCTTGGGGCAGAGGAGGCGAGGCAGGGGCAAAGCAAGGAACCCAGGGCCAGCCCCCAATCTCCAGTCTCCCCTTACCAGTACTTCACCCCATCCGTTCTCCATTCTTGGTCATGAAATGTCACCTTCCCATGCTTGCTCGCTTTCCTCCTCCTCTCAAGGCGAAAGTGCCCTGCTAAATCACAGGCAGGGAAAGGCTCAGGGTGCAAGGAAGGTCTGCATAATTTCCTCATTCTGGCACGACCGCGATTTGACTCAACGTTGCAGCCAAATGCCCGGGATTTGATCATCAGGCATTTGTTGCTCCTCCAGGGTCCTCTGTGACCCCAGGCTGCCCGCCCTGTCGCAGCCTGCCACTCAGTTTACTGTTTTGGGATTCTGGAAACACAATGTGAGTTTGCCTTTTTTTGTAATTAATAATTTGTTGATTTTGAAAAAGTTACAGAACCCCACTTCTTTCAATGAATATTTATATATATATATATATATATATATACTAATCATTTGCAAAGGTCGGGGATCAGGACAAAAAGCTTTGAAAATTATTTTATTGTAGTCAACCCAATATTGCCAAACTTACTTGAATCTGGGCATCGGTGAATGAGGGGTAGAATTCTTACCTCCTAAACTTACTTGATCACAGGGTCCAATTTTCACCTAATGTCTCTTTTATCCTGTAGTACATTTTGGGAAACTTGCTCAACTAAGCTATTCACAGAATTGAAAACAAATGGTATCTTTTCCTCAACTCATATATTAATCTTGGTAATTGGAGAAAAGCAGTTACCAAACCATAGACTATTTCCCACAGATTAATGTTTTTCATCACCAAATTAAATTATTAAGAAAGATAAGGAAGAGTGATAACCTTTAAGGAACAAAGCTTTAATCATTTATGAAAGATATTTTGCTTTTAAAACCCTAAATTTTGAGGGGGAAAAATGCTTGCCCAGTGAAATATTTAATTCTCTACCAGCATTTCTTTACTTTTTTTTTTTTAAGATTTTATTTATTTTTAGAGAGAGGGGAAAGGAGGGAGAAAGAGGAGAGAAACATTAATGTGTAAGAGAAACATCAATCTGTTGCCTCTTGCCATAACCCAGGCATGTGCCCTGACCCGGAATCGAACTGGCAACCTTCTGCTTTGTGAGACGACACTCAACCAATTGAGCCATGCTGGTCAGAGCTCTACCAGTATTTCTTAATAGTTCATAATACCAACAGTGCGCAGCTCTACTCAAAATTACAGTGAAATTTCCTGGCAGCTTCCTTCCAAGAAAAGCAATATTTACATCAATAACCTTCAAATACAGGTTTTTTGAGATTTTCTGGTCTAAAAATTATATGAAGAAATCAGTCTTCAGTCACCTTTCCAAAACAGAACATAATTCACAAACTAAAAACATAACAAAAAGTATTTAAAAGGTATTAAAGGTTGCTACCACAGGCAATTTATTGTTTCAATGGAAATTCTGACAGCTTCCCGTGTGTAAGTAAATATTATTTCCACTATTGTGCTTTGTTATAAGGTTCCAAAATAAATGTAATGAGGAAAAATATTTCTAGGTTATGAATATGTAGTATTCTTTCCAAAAAATTCAATAACCAAAGTCATACGGGAGAAAAAGTAAACATAAACTGATTACATTCAGTAAAGAAGTGGTTTATAGAACTCTTCAAGTTATCTAGAAACAGTGTGAGAATTAAAAACAAATTGTAACAGATTTATTTAAAACTTGCTCACAGACACAGACAACTGTATGGTTATTACCGAGGGGAGAGGGAATGGAGAGGCAGGAGTGGGTAGAGCGGGGGTAAATGGTGACAAGGGGAGACTTGGGCAAACACGCAATACAACATGCAGATGAGGTGTTACAGGTCGGTGCAACAGTAACCTGCATAATTTTGTTAGCCAATGTTATTGAAATAAATTCAGTAAAAAAACAAAAAACAAAAAAACAACCCAAAAACTGTTGCAAGAGGAGTTAGAGCAGCTAAGTTTCCAAAAAGGTTAAAGTAAGCTTTAATCGCTATTCATGTTTTAGTTTCCTAGCTCTAAAATGAGGATAAGGATATCTGTTCCCCCATGAAAACAATTAAAAATGTGGAAGAAATATGACCATTGAGATACTGGAAAACAAACCACTACCTAACCTTTCTGAAGAAGAGCACCTGAACTAGTTTGCAAAAATTATGCCCAGCCTACCTTTCCATGGACAATTAAAGCTTATCTAGCTACGAGTGAATGAGTGAGTGGCCAGAGACAATCTCTGGTCCTTATTATGTCTTCAACCTCTTGATGAAATTGTGTTGCTGCTTTGGTGGGCCCTGAGCTGGGTCAGCTTGGTGGGGGGCTCCATCTGTGTACAATCTTATTCCTATGTCTCAGGTTGGTCGGGCAGCAAACAGAACCGCCCTGAGGTCGGTGACTGTCGTCCTCTTCATGTTAAGGCCTGTCTCTTAACACAATATGTTCAGACGCCCCAGAGGCACGTGAATACTCATTCTGTTCTTAAACGAGAGCGTAGCCATGTATGTTGGAAGTTCTATTGGAGAATTAACACTGAAAATAAAAATGGCTTGATATGCTCATTAAAAATGAGATGTGTTGGTTGTCTGATACCTTCTGCTGTCTAAAGATCAGGTCTTTGGTTGGGGGGAGCTGCTGGCTGTTCATTCACAAACAAGGGTGTTAGCTATTCAAGGTAATGAGCAGATTAGCCTAAACTCTCAGTCACTAACCAGTTTAGCTGCTGGAAATACCAATCCTTATAGTAACCGGAGCAAGGGAAGCCAGAACAAAATTCCCGCTCACCCCCGCACCAAGCCTTGCCTAAGGAATGTGGCTCCCCTTCCTCAAAATTCATAAGCATCTTTAAAGGACAAAGACAGACTATAGTGATTCTGTATAAAATCTAGAAGTACACAGAAAGAAGGACTGATGAGGTGGCAACGAACATGAGTGCTACCGCTGGCCTGTTGACACAGCGGAGAGCTCTGCCGTCTGACCCTGGACAGTTATCTGTTGTCTTTAACTTTGATTTCCCATCTGTATAATGGGGATAACAGGAGCCACATCACAGGGTAAGCATCTATTTAAGATGTTTATGCCTTGGTTGTTGCGGCTCCATGGATTGAGCACCGGACTGAGAAGCAAAGGGTCGCCAGTTCGATTCCCAGTCAGGGCACATGCCTGGGCTGCGAGCCGGGACTCCAGTGGGGGATGCTTGAGATGCAACCACACATTGGTGTTTCTCTCCCTCTCTCCTTCCTTTCCCCTCTGTCTAAATATAAATAAAGAATTTTTTTTTTTTAAAGAAAGATGCTTAGTCTTTGCACGGTCTAAAGTGATAAGCCCTCCATAAATGGCAATGGCTTACTATTATTATGAATTATTATTACTGCTAATTACAGTAAAGGTAATCAGGCTCAAAGATCACAGGGAAAAAACCCATTAGGGGAAAAAATCCATATATACCACTGATTTACCTGGGGATTTCTTGAGATTCTTAAAAAATATAATTGTGTGGTCTTGGGCAAGCCACTTATCTACTCTGTTCCTTTGTTTCCTCATTTGGGGAAAGAAGATCATAACAGTAGTTGCTTCAGAGGGTTATTTAGCAGATTAATGCATTAATACACATAACGCACCTAGTTCAGTCCAGGCTATATGACTTTTATTATTTCCATCGTGAGGATGGAGAAAAACACTATTCTCAGTCAGCCAAAGTAGGAAAGAAAGCTTATTTATTTCCCTTATATTAATGAATCAAGCAGGATTAATTATTACTTCTGATACTAATATAATTAATTTCTACGGTGCTATCTTTCTTTATGAGGTTTAAAAAATACATAAATATATAAAAATATATAAGTACATACAATATATAAATTATATAATATATAACATATATATTATATAAATATATAAATTATATAAATATATAAAAATATACATTTCTATATTTGGACAGACCTTATAAAATATTACAGTGCTTCCACACTTGCTGTTAATTCTGAGACTAAGAGAGAATAATGTTGCTAAAGGTATGAATGCGTGCTTCTGGTTCATAATCAGAATCACTCGTCTGTTGGGAGCGTATGTCCCATTGTAAAACGAAACCTTAGAAACACCCCACAGTCCGTGCCCAGCACGGTGCATGTTGAAATGCCTCCCAAGTCCAGCACTGCTGACCCTGAAAACCAGTTCTACAGTCACGCCGTTTATCCTTCCCACAGCCCGGGTGCTGGCAGCAGCCGGCAGCGCGGTCCCACGCTCCAGCCTAACGGGCGGCTCCGCCCGCTCATCGTTGTTTGCCTGTGAGCCTGCAGAAGATCCAGCATTACTGTGACCTTCTGGTGTGTGACATTCTGGCAGATGCTCCCGCTGGCTACGGATTACTTTTCCTGTGTGTCTTTCTGCTTAACCACTCACGCTCTTTGTCTCCTGACAGAATCACACTGAGAGGCAATTCCCTCCGTCTTCAGAAAACCCCAAGTATCTTTCACTCGGGAGCCATGCCCTTCCTATGTGCAAGCCTGGAATCAGAAAGCTCTCCTGCGGGAGGGCCTGCTGCCCTGCCTGTGGTGACAGAGGGAGAGGAGACAAGAGGGGAGACAGGAGGAAAGAGGCTCCAACACTAACAATGGTCCCCGAGGGAGGGGCTGTTTGCTTAATTCCACTGGGATTATTTTCTTTGGCAGATGACTCTGTACGCTTTCTGATTAAGGAAAGTTTAGGAACAGTTTATTTTTTCAATAAATCACTTAATGTGCAGAACAAAACACTGAGTGGTGTGAATTTTTCTGCCAGTGTATACAAACCACAGGTGTGCCCAGCAAAACCCCAGCCAAATCCCGCTGGCCCCCAAGGTGTGCCTCTGCTGGCAGGAACAGCATCCCCATCCACGTGAAGGCCTGAGCCCTGAGCGCAGGTGTTTGTAAACAACGTGAGAATCTCCTTGAACAACAACCCACGTGGAAAATATTCATGAACATCTTAGCAAAGATCCTGAAAGTGATTTTGACTAAGTTATGCAAATAACCTGTCCTTCACTTTCAGCAAATTGAGCCTAGTGCCATGTTGGTTTAACAGAGGGGCAAGGTCTTGAGAATATGCATATATTCTCATATATATACACATATTGCCATAGCAACCGTAGCACTCACATTTTTTTTCACTTCCTGACTTGCATCCTTTGGTTTAAAACTAAGTGCTGAATTAGAAAAGAAAGAAGCTTACTTTTTATTTCTGGAGGAAAGATTATGTGATTTAATTCTAATTCTTAATATAGAAAGTAGTGAGCACAGGTTAAAAAAGTGCTAACATACGTTAAATGAAAACTTTGGAACTTGAAAACATATATGCACACATGGTTTTGCCTTGTTGTCTCCTTGGTCCTCTTAAAGCACAGTGTACTGGCCTATTCTGTCAAGGTTAAGTGTCTAGCCTGAAGTTTTAGAGTTTTATCAGTTAAGAACAAAACCCAGAGAAAGTCCCATTTTTTTCTAGCTTAAGTATAAAAAAGAGCTTTTGTGTGGTTTCGTTTTCAAGGCTGGTTAGATTTTGGTCAGTCTCCAAACTCATATTACTTTCAGCCTGAAATCAAGACTAGAAAATATCAAATCCTAGATTTTTGTTTTCCTGGAAGAAACTACAAGTCACTGGACAGCAGAATGAAAGTCTTTATGGCACGCACTTGTTAGCATTCCGGGCTCCATATTCTAACTTTATACCATAAATAAGACACTTTATGCATGTCATGGGTGTCTGTAGGACCCAGGGTTTATTTTGACCTGAGAAAAAATCTGAAACTGAAACATTTGCCATCCGAAGTAGGAACTCAGTCTTGACTGTCCAGCACCATGTAACCAATTACAGGCTGAACCAGAGAAAATGGTTGATACCTTAACTTTCTGTGAGATAACATTATAAATGTCTGGGCTGGCCTTGTCCACGACATTCAGCCGGCCCCTCTATGAATGTCAGACACCTTCAGAGAATGAGCAAGAAAATATAGGGAAAGTTCTTAAATGTAAGAAGTTCTTATATGGCAACATGGGTGGTATCACTTTGCTTTTATCCTGACCACACATCCTATAGACAGGTTTGCTCATAAAGAGACTCCAACATACTTTTATTCTCAACAAGTAGAACATCTGACCAGAGCAAGGAATTCCCCCAACTTTTCTTTTTAATAGTTTATTTTTTCCTCTTTCTGTATCCAAGATACAATTCAAAAAAATTTAAGAAGGAACACTGTACTATCCCAGCAAGGTTCATGATTCTCTATTTTGTCCTAAGTCAGAACTACATTTAAAAAGTTGTTTCTGGGCCCTGGAGAGGTGGTTCAGTTGGCTGGAGCATTGTTCTACACACCAAAAGGTTGCAGGTTTGATCCCTGGTCAGGGCTCATACCTAGGTTACCAGTTTGATCCCTGGTCTGGGCAATAAGGGAGGGAACTGATCGATGTTTCTCACATGGATATTTCTCTCTCTCCCTTCCTAAAAAACATATACTCAAGTGAGGACTTAAAAAAAGAGTTGTTTCTGCTACAATTTTCTGCAAAGGAGGTGACTATAAACAGCTATCTGACGTTCTCTGTATAAGGCTGATCTCACTTAAGGATGGGGTGTGGCTCCTTACTGGCTCATTGCCTTGCCAATCATTTCTGCACCTGCCGGGTCTGGAGACTGTGTTTCAGGCAGGAGTGAACCACATCGAAAACTCAGCTCACCGGCAGATCTGAAGGCCAAGGACAGAGACCGGCTTTGCCAAGCAACATACCCCAAAAGACCGGCCTGGAGAGTCCACAGCAGCTCAGCAACATCTTATGGAGTCCTGGGGCAGGCTCAGTGGTTCAGTCTTGGCTAGCGCGGTTTGGCCTATGGCATACCATTGGTTCCGCCCCTCCTAGGGCCTTCCTCAGGAGCCAGCTATGACTCGCTTTGCATAAGACATGGGGGAACTGAAACGAGCCAATCATCCAGGCCTGCAAAGTGTCCGAGCCTTCAGTCCGGCAAACGTGAACTGTGTCCTCCATTCGCCAAGTGCTCATGAGCCATGCCTGACCAATCATGTCACCACTGGGTGGTGACTTACTGCCCTTTCTTCTCTCAGTAACAGCACCCAGAGCAGAATGTTCTGGACAAGCGAGGCAGAACCCATGAAGACGCCTAGGTAGAACAGCTGCTCTACCCAACTGCCTCCTGTGTCAGGCACGCTCCATTCCCACTGTGGTTCCGCGGAGGGACAGCAAAACCTTGCCGAGAGCTTCAAAGTCAGCGGAGCCTCTAAGTTGTGGCCAGAGCGCTGGAGTGATTAGAATGTCCACAGCTAGTGGTTCCCAAGTGGGGTAATTGCCTAACCTCAGCAGCCAGCAGAGAGCCCATCTCCTGGGCCGTTCTGCTCCCTAACAAACGAGTTACCGGCATTTCTCATCTTTCTATAACACATTAGACCCCCAGTGAATGAGAGCCCCACCCACACAAGCATCATGGTTGGTTGAAGAGGAGGAAAAAAGAAATGAGTCCATCCGAGAGCAGCAGAAGAGGTGAAGTAAGTGATGCCCAGGCCCCAGATGGAAGAGCGAATCTGAGAGAGGAAGCAGTCAACGAGAGGGAACGCAGGCGTAAGGGGGATCCTTCTACCGCATCGTCCTAGCGACCTGCCGGTGACTTCGTGGCTCCTTGCCTGCTCTGGGTGGGAGAGGATGTGGGTCATCACTTAGGGGACATTATGTCAGAGACACAGTAAGGGCTGAGGAAACCCGACTTCCAAACTGCAAGGCAGCACCACACACACAGTGGGCACACATTCTGCATACGCCAGTAGGTTAAATATAGCTGTGGTCTATTTTAGACACTGGAGTGTGACTCTTTTGTAATAGACGTGATACTCTTCTCTTCTTCCTGTGAATCCATGAAGCAGGGATAAAAGGGGAAAATAGTGTTCTTGCATCCACAAGACTCTGACCTGGAGTCAAGTTCACATTCACAATAGAGCAAACAAGTCCTTGGCTGCGGACCAGAATGACTTCGTTAGCTGGGCTGTGGGATCTGTCTCCCTCTGCCTTCTGCTGTAGTTCCTCTGAATTTAGCGATGACGTAAAACTTTTTCTTTTTCAAAGATTCCTCAAGGTTGGCAGGCTTAGGCTAACTCTGATGTATCGTTTCTCTCCTACAGTTCATCTTTCTCTACCCACTAAGCCAACAGGCTTACTTATTTCCTAAACACACAATTATCTTTCGCTTCCCAAGTTCCCTGACCTTACTTTGGCCTAAGGTATTTCTAGCTAACTATATTATTTCAGTGCTTTCTCCAAACTTCTTGGCTCCCAGATCAAGGCAGCAGTCAAACTTTAATTTAGAAGAGGTTCCTAACCTAAAAGACACTAATGCTATTTCTGTCTCAAGTATAGTCTTCTAACTCTTCAGACTTGCTCCCACTTTGCTGAGTTTTCATTGTGGGTATTTCAATTTTATGAGGGGGTCGTAGCTACAGCTCAGATCTGGAGATGCAGCAGAGATCAAAGATACATTTTTCCTGTTTCCAACTGCACATAGAAGCTGGGCCATGAGGCCTCACTCGGGTGGCTGTGTACAGAGGACCCCTTTCCGCTGTTTGTAACATTCAACTCGACGGGGGCACAAGAAGGCCTTGCAGATTCGGGGTTTGTTTGTGGGCACGCTCCTCACACTTTAAGGATTTTTCACTTGTTTTGAGTTGGAGAGTTATTTCTGTTTTTGGTGCCCCACCCTCCTTTTCTTTGTGTATAACAAGCTCTTTGTCTGGATCCGAGAATTCTGGTGCTTCTAGGACTGTTTTCCAGGAGGATTGGAGCCATCAAGTTGGTATCATTTTTCTACTTAAAAGTGTTTGCCTCAGGGAGAGAAACTGCTTACCAACCTATCATATTATCAACTTCTTCCTACTCTTCTATTCCTGTTTACATAAGCATGCAAGGGGGAAAAAAGCTCTTTCTTTGCAACTGAACTTTCAGAGAAGACTATTATGATATCTGATCATTTAACATCCAGATTAATGGCACTGACAGAAGCATGCTTTCCAATAACTCCTCCATTTTGCTATTGTGGTAAAGAATGAAACCAAGTATCATTTTACCTGTTTATCTAATTAGCGAATTTGGTGAGAGCCTAGTTTGAGTGAATAAATGAGTCCAGAGTTGTGTTTCTCCCCTCTATCCTGCACCTGAGGCCACCATCCTGAGGTTTGAAGGCTTCTCTGTTGGCAGAAGGGAACAGGGTGGTTTTTGTTTGTTTTCTGACTTTTCTGAGTGCATTAATAAGAGGCAAGAACAAAGGGCAGTACAGAGTAGAGAAACAAAATGGTATGTGAGTGTATGTGTTTAGGAGTGTGTGTCCAGGAAGAGCTATCTTGGAAGAGTTTCTCATAAGACGTAGTGCCTCCTGCCCTTATCATATATTGCCATAAATGTACAGGGTCTTCTGAACCTACACAAAGACTTGGGTTGACAGGTTCCTCTGGGTCCTGCCCTAGGAGAAGCGACATAGGGGTGCTAGAGTTCCCCTAAGATTCCAGTCCACCGAGGTAGCCAGGCGGAGCCTGACTTGACTCTCCCCATACTGGGCTCTGTGGAGTAACTTTAATGACCTACAACGCCGGTCAATGACCACAGGTGCAAGGAAACCCAGTGTCTGTCTGACTAGTGAGAAGCCGAAAGCAGTGAATGCATTACTCTGGTACTGCAACCTGTGGCCACAGAAAATCCCTGTGGGAGCTTTTCACCAACTGAGAGATTTTAGTGAAACTCTTATTTTGACATAGCCATATCCTAAACTTGGGAGTGTCTTTTGGTAAATCAGGCTTAAAGCACCACATCAAACTGCTAGGAAGTGATTATAATATTAAGTTTAAAGACTGATACCAAAGCGTCCCAGATGACCGCTTTCTGGATTTAAGAAGGCATCCTACTGCTTTCCTCTAGATTTCCAGACAACAGGCAACATGACACGCCTCACGCATGGAGCACTGGGAAACAAAAGTATTTGCAACTGCACGTATGTATATTAGGCGTGACAGAGTTTGGACTATGACAACAAATGGGCAGGTTTATTTAATAATCATGTTTAAGTGCTTTTTAGTTATTCAGCTTCTTAGAGGGGCTCTTCTTCAATTGCTTCATATGTGGGCAATGTAGTTCAAGAGAAAATGACAACAGATAGGCAACTCCTGATTGTTTCTTGGGCTGTTTCTATTAGAGACCCAGTTTCTGTCATCTCATGCAACTCACTGGAGAGAAAGTGGGCACACTGGACAGGTTGTGAAATGTGCTGGGAAGGCGAAATGTACGGCTAAGAATGAATGTCAAGTTCGGTGCTTTTCAAACTGGAGCCTTGCAGGTTGTCTTGTGAGGTGAAGGGCTTTTCATCAAAAGCAGTGCCTTGCTCTTAAGGAGAGGAAGGGGGCCGGTGAATCACCGAAAGCACAGCTGACAAGAGTTGTATTATTTTCATCCACACTGTGGGAAAAAACAAGGAGGTAAAAGTAGGCACCACAAAATGAATGACCATCTGACCAGTAAAGAAAACTGAGGTCACTGAAGCAGGGTGAGG
This sequence comes from Mormoops blainvillei, assembly GCA_004026545.1. NCBI lineage: Eukaryota > Metazoa > Chordata > Mammalia > Chiroptera > Mormoopidae > Mormoops > Mormoops blainvillei. Next base: position 76,652 of record PVJD01004649.1, read on the forward strand.
GGTGGGGGGAAAGGGCTCTTAATCATTTTTGAAATAAAATCACCACCGCTGCGGAAGCTGCCACCATGGTGCTCTGAATACAAGCGGCGTAGGAGCGTGCCCTGACTGGAGGAGAAAGGAAGGGAGCCTATAACTCTCCAGGACCCGCGGGCTTCAGCAAAGAGAAGCAGCAAGTTCGCAGCAGGGCTAAGGGAACAGAAGGCTCATAATCAAGGAGGATGGTGTAGAAGGTCTGCCTCTGTACTCCCGTGAGCCACCCACAGGGCAGGCCTTTCACGTCGGCCGCCTTCGGGCCTTCGATCCACCTCAGCTGCCTGGGGCCACATCAGCTGAGGGACAAGCTGACGCTCCAGCTGCCGCAACACAGGTAAGGGTCTGCTCATTTTGTGCCCACAGAGAGGGACCCAGTCTTTCTGACAATCTCAGAATAAAGAGAGTTCCTCCCACTCCGCCTGAGAGGATGCCCGCTTTCTAATAAGCACTGTGTACTGTGAGGCCCAATGAAAACGACAGTCGCAAAGGCAGTGAGGGTTTTAAATTTGTTTTTTAAAGTTTTACACTCTGTTCTACAAAGAAGAAAAAAATTTCCAGTGTCATTATTGCACCTTTCTGTGATAAAAGCAGTTATAATTATTAGGAAGAAAATGGTATTTTATTTTGACGAATGGTTAGGTTATAAATTATTTTTAAAGACCTGTGGAAAGAAAAATAGTGATTTATCTCCTTCCATCCTCCCTGTCATCCACCCTACCAGGGCTTCCCCCCCTTCACACACACAAAAAATCGGACAAAAAGCAAACACACAAACAAAAAACACCTCAAAGAGAAGATAACAGAAGAAAAATGTTTTCCTGCCTAGGAGCTATCCACCCGTTTTAAAAAAAAAC
>PVJD01004649.1:77638-132103 GCA_004026545.1 Mormoops blainvillei
TCCTTCCTTCCCTCCCTGCTTTCCTTCCTTCCTTCCTTCCTTCCTTCCTTCCTTCCTTCCTTCCTTCCTTCCTTCCTTCCTTCCTTCCTAAACTGAATTCTGTCCTATCTTTCAAACAAAATCTGGCTTATTAGAAACAACCTATAATATTTTATATCATGCTAAGGGAGACACCCAACAACAGAAAATTATCAAAATGTTGCCAAGGTTATGTAATCAGTGATTTAATAACCGCAAAAGGGAAATACCTGTAGGCGAGTGCAAGTCATGGTTCAGAATTAAGGAAGACAGGGGTTTAGCTTACCAGTGTTACATTTTGAAAACATATCACTCTTATTTCCATCTTTTCCCTTTGGACTTTGTATCTCAGCCTCAGTTGCTAAGGAACTGGCAGGTACTAGAGATCAGATTTCTTCTTTATAAACTTTGGAAGGCAGGGTAAGTCCCAAATGCATTTTTGCTTCCCATTTGGATTTCGGGGCGGGAAAGCACTCTGGCTCTACTTTGGACCGTAGCCTCTCCCTCTGTGTAACGGCAAAGGGGGCGGCAGATTTAGAATCCCTACAGCAAAGGCCCCTCCTCTCTTACAATGTTAAATATATTCCATAAACTGTGACTCTTAACATTATTTGCATAGGAAATTATTACCGGTTATTAGGCTATATATTTGATAGACTGGGGGCAGGGAGCAGACTTAATAGCAATATTGTTGGCTAGCTATTAAGTTACTATTACTTCAGTGGTATTTTCTGTTTGGATCCCATGCTATGCCGTGCCATATAATATTGCGATTACGTATTAATATGGCACATTAAAAGCTTTTTGGTTTGGCTACAGCCCACTCTGATGATCAAAAGTACAGAGTGCAGGGTGCTCTTCACTAGCAGATAAGAGCTGACATGACAACTCTCCTCACTCACGCCGCTCTGCACATCTGCTCTATTCAGTCTAATTCTAACCATGAATGTGCAGGTGGACCCCTCTCCAGGCACAGAGATATATGCATGTCAATCAGACAAGACAGGCCTCCCTTAAGCGACTATTTTAAGGTCACTTGGATGTGCACCCCTGAAGGAAAGCTGGTCTTCTCTGCGGCCTCTCAGGGCTGAGGGCTGGTTGTGGTAGGGGTGGGAGGCTCCCCAGCATCCCTTCCACCTGCACTTCCTCCCATCTCGTCCTCCTCACCAAGGAGCAGCTCGGTCATGTTCATATCACTCTGATTTTTCTTCCCTCAGGTGAAATCACCTCATGCCAAAGGCATGGGTTTGCAGGTTTTCTTTCACCAGGAAAGGATTTCTGCCCCAAACTCAAGAATAATTGTTTTTCAGAGCTGTCAGCCTCGCCGGTATTTATATTAAGACCAACAGGCAAATCCAAATATCAAATCCATGCCACCAGTCATTCCCTCTCTGACATGGTTCCAGACTCAACATGTGGGAGGAGTTACTTTCCTCTCCCGGTGGCGAAGTGAAGGCCATTCTGGTTGCACGTTAACACATCCTCCTCCTCCTGCTTCACACCCCAGGCTAAGTGCATGTACAAGGTAGTGCGCACAGGAGAAATCTAATAAACTCAGTGAGTCGTCCCTTCGTTGCAGGGGTGTCCAAACTGTGGCCCATGGGCCGCATGTAGACCACAATGGTTGTGAATGCAGCCCAACACAAAGTCACAAATTTACTTAAAACATTATGAGATTTTTTGGTGATCGTGTGTCGCAATGCATTCAATGAGTGGCCCAAGACAACTCTTCTTTCAGTGTGGTACGGAGACATGAAAAGGTTGGACAACCCTGGTTACAGGGACAGATGTGCTTCAGCTGACGGAAGATGGAGACATCCGTGCTAACCTTGAGCAAGCTGCATGGGTTATGTTGCTTCTCTATTCAGGCGTTTATTCACTTCATCCACTTACTTCATTCCGGCACCTTCTGAGGTTCCTCCTGTAGGCTGAGTGCCATAGGAAAGGGACCAGCAGGCAGGCACAGGAGGACACACGCCAGCCCTGCCCTCAGGGGTTCGTGGTGAGATGCGGAGACGGATGTGTAACCCTGGGGATGGATGGACCGTGGAGATGGGAGGAGGCACCAGGCAGATAGAATGAATATGACCCTCTCTGCCTCTTCTGGAACCAACTGCCATGAAAACGCAAGAAACTGGTCACTGTAGACACCAAGGCAACCTAATCTGAAATTAATGAATGCTTGGAAGGAAAAAGAAATCTTAAAAAAAAAAAAGGCACCTGATTTATGAAAAGGTGCTGAAAAGCAAAGAAAACTGTAATGTCTGCCAGGAGGTTCAGCCAATTAAAGCCCAGAGAGCCCACACTGAGTATTTTTTTTCACCTCCTGATTAGATTTTAAGAAAGTAATACCCCGGGGAGGGCGAAGTGGGTTAAGGGGCTCAAATATATGGCAACAGAAGGAAATGAGACTTTGAGTGGTGAGTGTATAATATAGAGTGCCCAGATGTTGAATTAAAATCTTGTACACCTGAAAATTACATAATGTTATTAACCGGTGCTACCCCAATCAATTTAACGTAAAAATAAAAAAAAGTAATTCCCCACAGCCATAGATAAGGAGAAGGCATTTGGGGCACTCATGTCAGTTCTGAGGAGGGCAGGGAGTGGCTGGGTGTAACAGGGCCCAGTGGTTTTGCTAAGGCAGAGCAATGTGTCATGAATGTTTAAGGAATCAGAGCTCTGTGTAGAAGGTCAGAATTCAGGAGGCCCGAGGCAGAACCTGCAAGTGGCACTGAACCCTGCCAGGCCTGTTCTGTGACCCCGCCTCAGCAATGAAAGGTGCACACATCCTCCTGATACGGCAGAGCAGGTCCTCAAAGAGGGGAACAGAGGAGCCTCAGGACACAGAAGCATCCAGGGAGGGGCGGCCGTCCGCAGGCTGCGGTCCTTTGACACAAACACGGGTCATGGGCTCACGGCAGCTCTGAGCCTTGCCGCCTGTCTGCTCTCTGGGTCAGTTTTCTGTAAGTTCAAGGTCGGACTCCACACTCCTCTGTGCTCTGGGAGGGCCCCTGCAACTTGCTAACAAGCACCATGCAGGGCGTGGAAGGAAAATGGAGCTCTCAGAGGAAGAGGGAGCACGGAAGTGGGGAGTAAGGGCAGCTGCGGCCGGATGAGGCCGGCGGTGGCCTCACCCTCCTTCCAGGCAGGGTCGCCCTACCTGCCCGTCGGTTGCGGGCCCACTATGACATGTAATGAGAAGATACTGTAAAACTACAAAGTGCTCTACAAATGAGAAACACGTACCAGGCAAGGGAAAGGGCAATGTTCCCTTCGTTGCATTCTAAATAAGACTGCCCACTCCTGCTCGACTAAAAAGGAAGAAAAGGGGTTAAATGTTTGTTTTCCAGACCCTCAACCTAAGGTGTTTGTATTACACTGGTTGACTCTAAAACAAAGAATATGTAAATGCAAGCGTGTGTGAATGTTTGAATGTAATATATATAATTAGAGGCACCACTGGTGTTTCTTTTATAATATGGATGTGGTCCAATTACAGAAAATGCTGATCTTCTAGTAGCTAAGAGTCTCTTACTATTAAATGCTGGTTTTTTTGCACTATTTTTTTCCAGGAGATGGCCATGGAATAGAGACACAGGTAAGCCTAAAACAGTAGGTACAGGTAGGCATTTTTAAATTTCACTCTCACTAGAAAACATAGCAATGATACATTTAAAAATAGAATTTGAATGCCACTTAAAGACTAATTAGGGGAAAGGAAACACGATATGGAAGTGGCAGGGCCCTTTGAAATTAACTGGGCGTGCAAGCCATGGCTGGGTAACAATAAATTACAGGGCAAGGAACATGAATTTCAAAGTCCTGGTAGCTAATGATTATGACAAGTAGAACAAGTATTTCTCTAAACATAGGGAAGTCAGCTCTTTTCCGCGTGAAACGTTTAAAGCTGCCTTCCATGTTGCACAGCAGAAAGCTCACTACCAGCACATTGCAGGCTGCAGCAAGCCACAGGCAACAGCTTCACACGCGAAGGGCTGAACGCACATGCCTTCTTCTACCCACTCACCATCCCCGGCCGACCCTGCTGTCCCGGGCCCAGGGCGCCAGTGGGACGCAGGCGTTCGGGGCAGCCCCCAGGGACTTCCAGCCTCCTGCTCCTCTGTCCCTTGCTCTCGCACAGTCCACTCAGGAGAATTCACCCCAGTCCCACCCGTTAATTCCACCCTGGGGGGACCTGTTTCCCATCCAGCCTCCTCTCTTCCAAGTCTCATCAAGTTATCCCCCGGGAATGTGTGGTACTCCCATTTATGTGTTTTCAAATTACCATGATCAGAGCTGATGAGTCACATGTACCCACAAGGGGCTTTGATGTGAAATTAGCCCAATCTCTAATGCCGGAAGCACTGACCTCCCCACAACTGCCACTGCCTTCTTCTCATTATTACACCAACTCTTCTGAAAGTTAACGAAGACGAATAATATATCTCAATATTACTGCCTTCCCCCAGTTATTACTTGTCTAACAGTATGGTTTTCTACTACTCCTCATTGCAGATATGTACTGTTTTAATAACATTAGGGGCTATATAACTTTGGTGGAGTGGCTTGGAAACCTAACTGTGATTTGTAATATTATTTCTATAGGAAAATGTATTCTAGATAAATTTTATGAATTACAACCAGGCTGTAAACACTAACCAACCAAGCAAGCAAGCAAACATAAAGCCATTAAAGGAGCCTCTCTGAGGTTAGTCTACTCCCTAGTGCTTACACAGTAAACATTTAATGCACAGACAGAGCAAACCAAGGGAACTCATCAAATTCAATTCCAGATGGCATCGCTCTGCTGTAACCAGGCACCTGGTCCAACTCTAATATCCTTAGCAGAGCATGATGATGCAGAGATAAATTAGGGCTCTCCCCCAAGTCCTAATAATGTATTCCAGGGCCAGATATTACTCACAAATATTTTTGAATTTTCCATATCACTCACTATTTAATTAAGGCTAATGACTGACTACATTATAATAAAGCATTTTTACATTTTGAAAGAAAAAAATGAATATTCATAGTATTTGCATTTAGGTAAAAATGCAAAAAATCTCCCTTTTACAGAGAATGTAATAATGTTGACCCAGGAAGGGAGGGAGGGAGGGAGGGAAGGAGGGAGAAAGAGAGAAATAAGGCTATCTGGACATTAACTATTTATTGTAGCTCACCCCTTTATGCATAAATTTGTATTCTCTCTCAGGCAAGGGATTTAAAACACTTCACTAAATGTATTAACAAAATAACATGAATGAAATGGAACCCATTTTCTTTACTTCAAACTGGGTCTTTTAAAATGTGGTGGTGTTGCCCTGGCTGGTGTGGCTCAGTGGAGTGAGCACCGGACTATGAAACGAAGGGTCGCTGGTTCGATTCCCAGTCAGGGCACATGCCTGGGTTGCGGGTCAGGTCCCCAGTAGGGGGTACTCGAGAGGCAACCACACATCGATGTTTCTCTCCCTCTCAGCCTCCTTCCCTTCTCTAAAAATAAATAAAATCTTAAAAAAAAATTTGGTAGTGTCATCATCTGCCCATCCCTTCCCACACCATCCATCAGTGGCCAAAATTTGATTCTAGATAGTTTTTTACCTTTCACCCTCCCTCCCTGCCCCCAAGCCGGATCTGGAATCTAGGCCTCCTCCATCTCTCTAGTAGTTACCACGAGAGCCTCTCAGTTGGTTTCCGTGCCTCTGGTCTCACCTCTCCCTAATTCATTACCCACACTGAAACCAAAATCTTTCAAACATGGGAATCAGACCACACCGCTTCTAAGAAGCCTTCGAAGTTCCCCAGGGCTCTCAGGATCCCAGCCCAACTCCCTCCCCTGACTGACCAGGCCCCTCCCACTCCGGCCTGGGTGCAGTCTGCCCTATCATTCCACCCTTCTGCTCCCTCCTGGGCTTGCTCCCTGTTCCAGCTTACTGAGCACCTGTCTCTCCTCACCTGAAACTCTCTTGCTTTCCAGGATAGGGACACATTATCCCCTTTAGGTCTCAAGTCTCAGCTTGAACCGAAAGCTTCCCTGACCCTACGGATGATGGCTTCAAGGCTCCTTTCATAAGAGAACCTTAAACCCTTTGTTGAGATAAATCCTCTTAACACCCTGTTCTTCCTCTGTCTCAGACCCGATCACACTCTTCGGTAAGCGCCTGCCTGGCTGCTCGCCCTTCTAGATAAATCTCTGCAGGTTAGGACTGCATCAGTCCTTTTCTTCTTCTGTCTTAGGTGACTAGCACTGTCCCTCGGACACAGTAGGTGTCCAACAAACATTGCTGAGCAAACTCATTCATGAAGATGTGCTTGCCCTCTGTGTTTCACATTCCTCCTTACTCAACAGTCAAGACATTCCAGGTCTGTATATTAGCACCTGGGAAGGGAGCTGTAACTTTCATCTCATTAAGCAGCCACCACACGTTCCGAACACCTCGGGTGCGTAACTGCCATGGGTGTCAACAAAGCTGAGAAAGGCGTGATCCGTTTGCATGTCTAGATTAGAGAAGGGGTCAACGGTATATGTAGCCACCCTCCTCCAAAATTGTGCCAACAAAAGCCTGTCATTAAAAGAAAATTCAACTTAACTCCTCATTTCAAAAAGCACATGCTACCTAAATCCCAGTAACTCAATAAAAAAACAAAAACAAAAACAAACCCTACTGAATAAATCCAGCCTTAATTGTCTTTTCTACAAAGAGTGAAAACGACAACAAAACAAACAAAAATAACTGTAACAATATTGCTGACACACATGCTGTAAAGTCCAAATGTTCCCAGCATCCGCCCTCCAGCATACCCCCCAAACTCAGGTGGTTCTAATTTGAGAAATCCCCTTAAGGCAAGTCACCAAATCAATACAAAGAAAGAAAAGTCAGTTAGTCAAGAACGCCTCAAAATAATCAGGTGTAGCAGCAGCATACCAGTCTCCAAGTCTTATGCATGCTACCTTACATATGTGTAGCACTTCATACTTTTCAGAGGGCTTTGTGTGTGTAGTCGCTGTTTGGCTACACCTCTAAGAGAAGGTAAGTAAGCCCTTTATCCCCATCTGATAGTTGGGAAAGCTGAATCCCACAGAGGTCAAGTTCTTTGCTCAAAGGCCATAGGGCCTGGGGTCAAACCCAGGGGTCCTGGCTGTCAGGAGCGGGTGTTCTTTCTCTGAGCCACGCCATAGTTAGCTGGCGTCACTGCTGGAAACGGCGGGGGAGACGCCACGGAACTCGGTGCACCTCTGACGCGCAGGGCCTATTTCCCCTCTCCCTCCCTCCGCCCCTGCCCCGTCCGCTAAGGTGGCCTGTAAGTAGCAAGGAGACTAGGTTAAATGGCGGAAGCCACGGTCGGGGGGGAGAAAAGAGAGAGCATTTTCTCTCCCATTCCCCTAAATGTCACCAGCTCCTCGTGTCCCGAGAACACAGCCAACAGCAAACCTCTTATGAGACTCTAAGCATGCGCCATCAGTCGGAGGGGTCAGGCTCCAGAGAGGTCCTGGCGCAGCTATTCAATTCACCTTTAAAGTGGGGAAGGCGACACCCCACAGCACACGCCATGTGCCTAGGGCAGGCCCCAGGGACCTAGGAGGGCCAGGAAGTTTTTCTCCTCTCCCATGTGTTCACCGGGAAGTTGTGGGAAGGAAACTTCTAGAGCATCATTGAACTCACACTCTCTCTCTCTCACACACATAGCATTTTCTCTGCCTTGGAACCTGCAAGGGCAGGTATCTTCCAAGATATATATATATCACACACACACATATATATATACACACATACACACATGTAAATATATATATGTAAATATATATATATATATAATCCCAACACAATCCTTTTCCTAAAACATACATAAGTTAAAATTTATCATTTTTAACCATTTTAAGTGTATAGTTCTGTGGACTTAAGTATATTTACGATATTATGCATCCAGCACCACCACCCTTCTCCAGACCTTTGTCATCCCAAACTGAAACTCTGTATCCATTAAACAATAATTCCCCATTTTTCCTTCTGCCTAAACCTTAGTAACTACTATTCCACTTTCAGTTCCTCTGAATTTGCTCTGGGCACCTCATGTAAGTGGAAGCACACAGTAGTTGTCCTTTTGTGTCTGGCTTACTTCACTTAGCACGTTTTCAAGGGTCATCTGTGCTGTGGTACACACCATGAATTCATTCCTTTTTACGGATTAATAAATACTCTCTTGTAGGTACACATCACATTTTGTTTTATGATGTTAGCTTTCTATGAAGACTTTAATTTTTAAACATGCCTGAACTTCAAAATGATCAGTAGTTCACATAGTTGAAGGCTATATGTTAATGGAAGAATTAAAAACACCAAATAGTACAAATTGAGGAAAAAAGTTATTTGACACAGAAGGTCAAACTTTCTACCTGACTTAAATCCACTGAAATTCACAATATTGAGCCATCTTTTACAACAGGAAAGAATAAGAGTGCTACACAGTGTATTAACAGTGAGTGGCCCCAAACTCAGTTATTGGGGGCCAAACGCCAAGCGTGCCATGTTGCATGAACAATAAAAAAGGCTTGTCACAGAACTTAGAATAGTGGCTGCCTCTGCAGGAGGGGCACCAGGGAACCTTCTGGGCTGATAGGAATGTTCCATACTTTGACTGGAGTGTGGGTTATACACAGGCAAGAATTTGTCATTTGTCAAAACCCGTAGACCTGTCATAAGATCTACACATTTCACTGTTTATAAATTCTACTTTGATTTTTAAAGAAAGAAAAAGGGTCACCAGCCCCCTCCCTTGAAAAAAAAAAGGCACATTAACCCTAATGGAAATTAGAGAAAAAAAGAATTTTAGAAAAACAAAAGTAATTCTGCAGTTTAGTTACTGGTGCTCGCTGCCACCATCTGCTTTAGGGTCCTTTGTGGGTCTCTGCTATCCCCAGAACCAAGTCCAAGTTCCTTTCTCCTGACTGCGGAAACACTGGTTCATCTGGGGAAGTCTGGTAATCACGTGGTGGACTAACTGCGGACAATTCCGGGAACTGGCCCAGGTTTGGTAAATAGCCCAACAGGTGTGAGACCAGGTGACAAAACACCTCAATGTGTGTGGCTCTGTGTAGGAGTAGAAAGCAGGTACACCCTGATTGCATGTCAGGCTCCAGGTGAGGCAACACGGCCCCTGAATGAAAAAGGATGTGCAAGAGCTATAACTATCCTAAAGGAAAAACAAGGTCTCAGAGAAGGCAAGGGAACCATGTCTGAATGTGGAGTCCGGAGCTGAGAAGAGACTTGGACTCAGGCTGGATGCAGTGTGTCTTTCTGGTTGCTTTAGCACTGGACTTGGCCAGAATCCCAGAGAGGTGAAAGTTACCCCTTTCCTATTTATGTGGTTATTTGTTATTCTCCTCTGCGCAGTTCGTCTTTCTGAAATGTCAAGTGTAGGCCACACTTTGTGGGAGGCCTCAGTGTTCTAGTCACAGTGAATTTCCTGTCAAACCGTTTAAAGCGCTCAGACCGTCAGACAATTTTTTTTCTTTTGTAATCTATTTTAGATTCTCCACACTACTATGTCCCTGTATTGAAATGCATGACCCAGTGGCCAAGAGGTCTCTGGGCTGTTACAGAGCAGCGTTCAAGAGCATACAGCTTCTCACGGGTCTACAAAGCAGCTTTAAAAACAAAACAGCCACACCTAAGGCAAATGGCAAAGTAGAATATGACAGTCAGGGACTCAAATACTCCCCTAGACTTAACGTTATATTTTTTTAAAACACTGAGCAGGGATTCTGACAAGCTTAGTGATGTGGACTCATTATCATTTAGTGAAGACAACCCGCAGTGACCCGCTGTCATGGCGTAAATGACCAAAACAGGACTGCCGAGCCTGAAAGTTCCCAGCCCATACTAGTCCTCCTTGGGTCTTCACAGGCTAGGGAAATTACATCCACAAAGCCAACTTCTGCCCCTCCTTGGCTCATCTTGCTCTCTAGAAAATGTCTCATTAACCTGCCAGTAGACATTTGGCTTTACAGCCATTTAATTACAACTAAATACCCCGAAGAGCCTCCGTATCACCTTTCTAGTCATTTCTGCAAGTTCTCATCCAGGGATTCCCACTTTGGCTTTTAAAAGTCCCATCCTTGAGTCAGGGTCCCCACTGCCAGCCTGGCTGCATCCAGGGGGGATGATGGGTGATGGGCAAATTGCAGAAAGTGACAGGCACAGGAAGTGCACTGGGGAACGTGGGCTTGGAGGTGCACGGGGCTGCCTCTCACTTCCTTATGTTCCAGGATGAGGAGCTGCACACAAAGCCCCTCCTCCAGTCTGGAGGTTGGGGCCAGAGATGTTGACCCATGTTAATAAGAGGACTGTCGATTCATACTAACAAAACCCATCTTTCCAGAAAGGCAATCCTCTAACAGTGCCAATGATGTCCGAGTCATCAAAAGCCTCACCAATCTAGTCACATCAAAATACCATTAAAAAAACCAGCTAGGACCTGTGAGCTCACAAACCAAAATGTACTCCCCCAACTAGAAACGAAGTTGGTCCATTTGTCCCAGGGACCCCATGGAATTTCCTGAACAGGAAATTTTTTTTTCTTGTTTACAGGCTGTTTTTCTTTCTTCCTTCCTTTCTTTCTTTCTTCCTTTCCTTCTTTCCTTCTTTCTTTCTTTCCTTCCTTCCTTCCTTCCTTCCTTTTTTAAATAACTCTTTATGTAGGGGAACAAATACCCTCTTTGCCCTGAAAAACAATCAAGTTATTCCCCCCCCACCCCCAGGATGGACTATGAAAGCACTTTTGGTCTGGAGAAGCAACCATATAGCAGAACCAGAAAGCTCCGATGCAAAGGTCTTCTGGTTGACAGAGGTAACTGCTGTCTTTGTCATTTTAAGCTCATTTGTTCTCAGCACCGTGAGTGGCAGATGGCTGTTGGAATAGCAGCTAAATGATTTCAAAATCATGGCAACAGCAAAAACAGAAACAAAAAAGAAAATCTGGGTTTGTATGGCTGGATATGAAGTCTGCTAATTTACCTATTTTGTAAATACCTTCACCTTCTCAGATGGGTGCTGTCTACTTTGTGGACAAGACTATTTAGAGAGAAGGAAGCAGGGGCCTGCGACCTCCAGATGAGAACTGTCTCGCCTAAATAGCTTGTCATGACTACGCTCTTGCTGCTCTACTGCAATTACCGAGCACCTCGCCATATGTTATCATAAACTGCACTGTGCAATTAGACATTTTGCTCTAGGATGCTGATTGCAAAGGTATTTCACGTATGCTTTCTTCACTAGGACCCAGGCAATTTGACGGCAGGGGCTGTGTCAAATGTGGCAACGCTTCCCTTGTGCTAAGGTCACGTCACTGACATTCGCTCTAGAATCTCTTCGGAACAGAATCAAAACCAGTGCAGAGCACGAAAGCAAGTGTCACAGGCATGTGTGCTTGTCTCAAAAGGAGGCCTCCAAAAATTATTTACTCTTCGTTTTTCATGAAATTCTAATAAACTGTAGTTTCCCAGAGCAGATCCAAAGCAGAAAATTAAAAAGCAAGTAGTCAACATGCATTAGCTATTTTTATTACTTATCATTTTTATTTTATTGGTTGGTAACAAACTCCGTTAAGAATTTTGAATATCACCTGCCAGGGGATGTCTGTGATTGCCTGGCACAAGAATGGACATTCATAAGTCGCCAAAAACTGTTATGTTACATTTTGCATATTATGTTTATTCAATAAAGTAGAGAAATGTGCAATACAGATTTCTAGCAACAATCATTTTCATACTAAAAAGAAAAAGAAAATCCAATAATTTTCATTTTGAAGGATAAGCTTCCATTATCACCTAGGTAGCTCATATGCAGATAACACTGTGTAAAACGGTTTTCTGTATTTCTAGTTTATCTCCACAGCAACTAACAGAGTCACAGATGTTTAAAAAAAATACCAGATCAATTTTTTTTTTTTTAATGAAGACATCTGAGTCACTTTGGTATGTTATGCCAGCAGTTTAATAAGGTTATTTATTTCAACACACATAGGCCATTAAAGGAATGATTTCCCATCCATGGTCTCCTGTTTTTCCTGCAGCTCCCTGACATACCCTGCCCCACTGCCTCAAACAGACGAGGGAGAGTAAAATGGCATGGAGACCAAATTATTTACCGCTAATATGAAACTGAGCTCGTCGCATCTACAAAGGATGATAGTAGCACAAATGATACTGCACCACTACACTTTAAAAACTGTTTTTAAAAAATTGGATGCATTACTAGAAAGAGATTTAGAGACTGTCTTGATGTATGATGCATTTGAATATCTTTGAAGGCTATGCTTGGAAAGAAGTATTCTGACAAAGTAGTAATTAGGCTGGTCATCAAACCACCTCAATAAAGAAATGAGCAAACAAACTAACCACAGGATTATGCCGTCGTGGCTCTAGGAACAAGCTGCTCTCTCAAGTACTGAAAGGGGGATCCTTGGAAGGGAGATGCTCATCTGAAGAGAACTGGAAAATATGGTGGAGAAGTCAGGATCAATTGGGCTACGGAGGTCAGTCTGTCCTTAACTGAACGTGGACTGCCAAAAAGAAGTGACCTCATTTTCTATAAATGAATGAGAAACTGAAATAGACCCCAAGTTATGACAGGCGGAAAAAGCCCAAGGTAGTCAGAGAAAACGTATTATCTGCTTATTATAAAAAAATGCTCACTGAAATGTTATATTAAAAAACAAAAAAAACCACAAAAAACCCTCAACATTTAAACAATAGGGGAATATACAGCAAAGGAAATTACAGTATGCTCATATTGTACTTGAACAACAATGAAAAAAATTAAAGTAAAAAATAAAATAATCAATAGAAAATCAATTAAAAAATAAATAAAATGATTAAATTAAATTAAAACCACACTTTCAAATGCTTTTGTGATACATATATGCATATGTATATATGTGTATAAACATTTTATATATATATATATGTATATATGGGGGAGATCCTCAATTATGTTGAAAAAAAACTGGGAGGAGATAAAAACGTTAAAGGAGTTTTTTCTCTTCAGAGCAGAATTGTTGGTATTTTCCCCTCTATTTTTAATACTTAGCCTAACTTTAAGCAGTTACCATATATTACTTTTTTAATTAGAAAAAAACACTATTTTGAAATTTATTCCATTAGTATAAAATGGATTGGAAGGGAGAATGTCTCCTCCTCACAGCTATTTAAAAACTTAGCTAGGGGTTTACATTTCTGTATTTAAGTACTTTGCAAAGTAAAACACACAATGGGCACTTTTTATTAAGGCAAGCTCTGTCTCTTCCATGACTTGGTGACCTTGAGTGAAAAGTCCCTTCACAATAGTGGCCAGTACCATACATTTACCCTTTTTAATTCCTGCACCTCCTAGTCTAATGGAGAACTTCTGTGTGGGGGGCGGGGTGATGGTGTTTCTCTATTTAGTAGATAGAAAGAACATTTATTAAGTTATTTTTCCTGGGCTTCTGTCCACTCCACCCCATTTTGTGATATTAATAATTCGAGACCCTCTTTCTTCTACTGTGGCCGACTAACAATAAATTTCCTAAGACAGAAAAATCTTTCCTAAATTCGAAAGGGGAGCTAGGAAGACATTTTAGCATTCCTGTTATACATCTTGCTGTTGTAATTTGCAACCCATATGCAAAACTCTTCATTCGCAGGTACACATCTAGGGTCACTGAATTGCCATATTGGACCTAATCAAATTCAGGGAGCTGCACAGGACAGTCTGAAATACCTAAAGACACCATCTGAGTGTGAAAGACTGGATTACCTGGCACTAGACAGAACACATTTCTTCTCAAGTGAGAATAAGTTCAACTTTCTTTTACCTTTTAAAGTTAGAGCAAACATTTTAAGTGGGATTTGGCACCTTTAAAAAGCTCACTGCTTTATTCTACATAATTTGGTGAACTTGGCTTTTAAGGTAGTCAGGAACTTTGTACCAAGTTCAGATTTAAGCAGAAATAACAGTTCTTTAAACACTGTAAAACCAAATGCACATTTGCACATACGTTTGAAGAAATACATTGTACAAAAAGTATCAGGATCCTCCTTTCCTTTGCAGTCTGTATTGCTCTAATAATAAAGACTAAGTGATTTTTAAACAATTTTATTGTGGAGTATCTGTTGTTTCTTATCTTTTTTCCTCCCATTGATCAAAGGCTGTGCCAACCTTGTCAAAATAAGATATAATGTTATTTAATTAATTACCTGGATGATTTGGCTCTTTTTACATGAACTTTGTGGTCACAATCTGTCTTTCCTGGAGCCTTTGTTATGATTGCCCTAGATCTGTTGAGTCTTTATAATTCAAAATATGATAGCTAAGATTAAATTTAAACCCAGGATAGGAATCTGAAAAGCTCAAAGGATAAATTTCTAAGAACTCCTGGGCAGATCTCAGTGAGTTAGCGTGACTGGAGAAGGGCAGGAAGCAGAACGGCCAAGGCCCAGGCAGGTGTGGGCGTGAACCCTGGCTCTGCCCCGCACTGCCTGTGTGATCTTGGACACATCACTTAACATGCCTAGGCCACTCGTTCTTTCTTCATATATAACTTGTACTGAGACATTATAAGCATATATGAAGTGCTCAAAGAATGGAAGTAATTAATACTTTGGTTATTAATCTGTAAAAATAGACACAACATAATAATTCTAGATATGCTGCAATTATCATAAAGTATTCTATGCACCTATAGGGTTGTACAAATGTTATTTTAGATTTTGCAATAATGGTTATATTCTCATTCTTTTCTATAATAACCTATGTTTAATATTATAAAGCAGGCCATTCTATTCCATATAGCTTTTTTTCCCCAGTGTATAATTCAACCCTCCCACCCCCCTTAAATGACTGCTACCATCAAAACTGAAAAATGTGATCCTAGATTTTGCTAGTCTTGTTAGAATAAATACTCCATAATAGTTGGGTTCCTCCCTGACTGAGTTATTAAATTACAGGGAAATCTACATACAACAGATAATGTTCATGGAGAATATCAGGAGGCTCTGGATGGATTGTTACAGGTTTCCTCATAGCCCCTCCTCCACATGCATTAATAGCTGAGGTAATTAATGGCTAATTCCTACATACAATCACATATGTGCCACTTATTCAAATTTCAGTGGAATCTTTTATATAGCTGAATTATTTCCATTTTAAAAGTTCTGTCCACATTTTCAGCAGAAACCACAAACTGAGATGTTTATGATCATAAAAAACCCTCCTCTAACACTCATTTAAAATCATTTTACTATCCTTTTGTTCTGGACAAGTCAGAGGCTTAAAAGCTAATAAGATGTTTTAATTTATTTTTTAAAGATTTTGTTTATTTTTAGAGAGAGGAGAAGGGAGGGAGAAAGAGTGGGAGAGAAACATCAATGTGTGGCTGCCTCTCTCATGCCCCCCACCGGGGGCACCTGGCCTGCAACCCAGGCCTGTGCCCTGACTGGGAATCGAATCGTTGACCCTTTGGTTTGCAGGCCGGCACTCAATCCACTGAGCAACACCAGTCAGGGTGAGGTGTTTTCTTTTTTAATTTTGCATTTCTTGATTCTCTCAAAAGCATGAGAACCAGGGGTTGTTTTGACCTTTATGCTCCCATGTCATGTCCCTACTTTAGGATTAGTCAATTACTGAAATATGAAATCATTGTTCATTCAGGGCAAGGTGTCATACACATGCTCACTCTGATAGAGTGATAGAGATCTGTATGTGTCCAACTGTCTAGAACTTGATAAAAATTCATGTCAAGAGCTGCATATTTTCAAAAGTCTAACATAGACCTACTTTTGCAAATAGGCTCATTTCTCTTCATCTTTATTGTGCTTTGAAGGGGTAAAATGCTGTTATATGTATTACCCACATATGACCAGGTCATGCCTTAATTCACAAGTTCCATTCTTCTCACCCTGTACATTTTGCAAAACAATTATCTTTTGATAGTAGGAGGCAAAGCAAGGTTTTGGGAACCTAACAATTTCTTCCCCCATCTCTTCCCTACCCCAACTCTGATAAAATATCTCCACCTCCAGGCAGCCTTTAAACTCAAAATAAGCTGGCATTTAAGGGATAAGGACCTCAAAAAACAGTTGTGGATAAAACTTGCTTCTGTGCAAAAAGATAAGTGTTCTAGTACTTCGTTTATGTCAGCTATGATAATGAGGTAATGTTGTAGAGATGAGCTTGAATTAGTAGATGATTTACTAGGATAAATCTGTATAGTTGTCTCTTCTGTCTATCCACCCTTTTGTAACCTCCGAAAATCCTTTCCCTTACACTAAAATCAAATCCTTAGTTACATCAGCCTTGTATTAAATCAAGGTAAATGTGAGACAATACTATGATATGCTTCAGGTCATTTATTTATGACAACGAATGCTCTTGTATCCTCCAGTTACCCTACATAATTCTCATTCTCTCTCTCTCTCTCTCTCTCTCACTGTCACACACACACACACACACACACACTCTCACACTACAGTTCTGGGAGAAGTGATCAGGTGAGCAGCCTGAGCTGACAACCTTTGGAGCAGCTCCAAGAAGATAAGTCTTAACATAGTAAAAGGTTCAGGCGAACATACACCACTTTACTTATTTAATGTGCAATGTAGTGAATTCAGGTCTAAAAAACCTTTCTACAGATTATAGGAAATGCCCAAAGTCACCAACTAATTGTGAAAGAAGATAAGGTGGGTAGGAAGGAGGTGGAGCAGCAGAGAAGCCCTTGGGGATAAGTACTGGCAAGTCACAGTGGCAAAAGAAAAGATATAATAGTTAAAAGAAATTAGTTGGTTTCTAGACAAAGGTGTCTAGAGACTGTACTACATTGTGGACACTTATCTGCAATAAAATATAAAATAAAAGTAGCTTACAATGTAGTTTACAATGTCACTAAGTAACAGGGAGCTTAGAGAGTTGCAATTGATCAGAAGTTCTGAGCAAAGAGAGACAAATCCAAGCAAATATTCAGCAAAAGGAGGTGTCAAACCAACCCCCTTCTGAAAAATGTTTTTTTTAAAACTAAAAGTGCATCAAAATAGGTGCTTTTTTTTTTTTTTAAAGAGACATCCTTTGAAGTCTCTTGACTTAAGGAAAAAAGAACATAAATAAGGTGCTACAGCACCAGGAGTGCTGCTCGTTACACACGCCGGCCAGTTCCAATAACAACGTGTATCAAGGTGGCATGCTACTGCCCACCCCTCTTCCTGGCCTTAAAATGCAACTGCTCCCGCTGGGGCCCTGCGAAAAAGAACGGTCCCCAAAGGCTAAGGGCAGAGCACCAATGCCCCGATGCTGGGGAGTCTGCAGCGCCAGTTTTGCAATGACGCCACATGTAGACCAATAGGGAAAAACATAAAAAGAAACAAGGATGAGAAGACAACAAATAAAAATGTTCTCCCCTTTTTAGGGGTCCAAGAGAAAACAACCCCCAAATCCCAAACCAGAGATGGTCAATGTCGTTTATCAGGACACACTGGGGACACCTACTCCATGCCTGGGCTGAAAACAAATTAGAAGTATATGGAAAATCAACCGGGACACATTCTAATACAAAATCTTCCCCATTATCACCATCATTACGAATCCCGGAAAAATAAAAAACCAGCACCTGAACTCTCAGAAACTACACTCTAAGACCTGAGGTTTACATAACCACAAATTACATAATATTCCTGCTGTGCACTAAAAACCCTTCTATAGGTGAAGCGCCAAACCTCCCGGTGTTTTAACATTTTCCAGAGAGAGAGCTGGAAAACTCTGCTGAATAACTGGCGGGGAAGGGAGAAAATAGAGTGCTGGAAAAGTCATCCTTGACAGGCTGCAAACCCAACCAAATGTTCCAAGATAAAGACGAACTCGGAGCAGGTGACTCCCTTCTGCCCCCATCCCACGGCGCTGGGGAGGCTAAGGCCGAGGCAGAGTGAGCGGGGCGCAGGGCACGGCGGGGCTTACCTGCTCTCCGAAGTCGATTGCTATGTTGGTGATGCCCAGGGGCACCAGGAACCGGATCAGGGGCCAGTAGTGCGTGAGCGCCGGGAATTTCACCATAGTCCCCACCGTGGGCTGACCCCACACACATCTGCCGCCGCGAGGGGACTCTGCCGGGTGGCGCGGGGCGAGCGGGCCGAGCGGGAAGGGGCGCGGGAGGACGCAGGCCGGCTCCGGCGGGGCCTCGGGGCGGTGGCGGAGGCGCCCTCTCCAAGCGCGGCGGCTCTAGCAGGAGATCCGCAAGCTCAAGTCCATCCCTGCTGCCCTCCCACACAACAAAGATCTGCCGGGAAAAAAAAGAGGAGGGACGGTGGCGGCGGCGGCGGTGGCGGCGGCAGAAGGTTCTGCTGACAGCGGCTCCATTATAAGCGCTCTGGAGCCCGGAAATAAATAAATAACCGCACGCACGAGGCGCCGCCGCCGCCACCACCGCCGCCACTGCGCGGAGGAAATCGGGGCGGGCGGGGAGGCGCGGACACCGCCGGCAGCCCCAGGGCGGGAGGGCGGTGGGCAGGGGAGGAGGCCTGGCGGGCGGCTCCCTCCTTCCCTCTGCCTCCGCCTGCGCTCGGCGCGGCCGCGGGGGGCGCTACACACGCACAGGCCGCAGGGCCGCCACCTCCCTGGCCGACAGCCAGCGCCACCGCCTCCGCAGCTCCCGGGGAGCGCGGGGTGGGACTCATCGCGGTGCCCGGCTGGCCCAGGAGCGGTGGCGTGCGGCCCGGAGCCTTAGGGCGCGGCGCGGCGCGGCGAGCCTAAGGGGCGGGGGCACCGGGAGATCCGGAGGCCCCGAGGGCGGCCGGGCTCTGCAGCCCTGCAGGGGGCTGGGGTCTCCGCACTGTCCCGGGAGGGGCCGAAGAGTGTGAAAGACTGGCAGAGGGGGCAGGCGACCGGAGCGCGGTCGCAAGAAGCGATAACGGCCCTCAGGGGCCCGGAGGGGGCTGGTTTGGGCGGCGAAGAAATGCTGGGGAGGCTGCTCTGGGTCGCGGCTGAGGTTTCATTCGGGCCCACCTGGGCATCTAGGTACCGGGAAGAGACAGAGGTGCCGCTCTGGGCGGGCGCTAGAGACCGATGAAAGGTCGCCGCGGGAGGAGCATCTCCAGAGGCGACCGTACCCGCGTCCCGGAGCAAAATGCGCAGTGGGCCGCAGGGACTGGTCCCAGCAGGCGCTCAGACCTGCCTCCGGCAGTTTGCTAACAGTGAGCCGAGATTCTTCCCAATGCAGCACTGTTGTAAAAAACGAAACAAACAACAACAAACAACCCGAAAAGTCTGTTTCTTTTAAATAACAAGGGAAAAGAAAAAAAAATCTGTTTTAAAGTACTGCGGCCCAGTGATTTCAGAGTAAATAAGAGCTGTGCTGAGTTTTTTTACCTAAAACTGAATGACAGCAACCCCAGCATCCATCTCTGCACCCAGCGCACTGTGCCTGGTGGGATAAGGCCCTGGTGAATGAGAAGTGTCTCGGAGAAGTCGGTGGTATGTGAATAATCTCTGTACTTCCCGCTCAATTTTTCCAATTTTTCCTTGAACCAAAAACTGCCAAAAAAAAAAAAAAGAGTCTTTTAAAAGGAGAGGGTGAGGGGATGGAAGGGCCTCGAGCCCAACCAGGCCCATGTGCAGTTGTCACCAAGGTCCAGAGGGTTTAATGCCCTTCTAAAATTGGTAATTTTTGGAGAAGGGGCCGGCAAATTATGGAGCCCATCCTGCTCTTATTGTTTTGCACTCCGCCCCCACGATTAGTATCTTTCAAAGTTTAATTAGCATAATTAATTTAAATAATTTATTATTAAAAGTATTAAAAGTAATTGTGCACCGAGGAATGAGTCTGTTAGCTCACATTTAGCTTTGTAAAGTTTGTGTCAGTAATGAGCCTGAGACCTCAACGTCCTGGTTTCAGATATTGCACAGTTATTTGAAAGTATATTACATATTTTCCATATTTTTTGCCCTTGAAGAGACCTTTTTAAATTCCACACAGTGCGAACAAGGCCTTGAGAAATAGGCAACTAATCTACCTTGTGGCTCTGATGTAACCTCAAATTACTTCTTTGGTAATTAAAATGAAATTTTGGTAATTATTTATTGTGTTAAATGTGTCAAGTGATATTATTTGAAAGACTTCCCAGCAAAACAGGAAGTTCTTGTGTATAGGACTCTCCTCTGTAGCCATTCCTGAAAGATGTGTTTGAATAGAGTCAAATCGCATTTTAAATATACTAAGAGAACTTGCTATTTAAAAGAATTCTCTGGGAAGGAGTTCTTTTCTAAAGCAAATATCACCTTATGGTTTATCCATTCTGTTAGTCTAGGTTTCTGTGGGCTCAATTTATCTAAAGCAATCTAATTACACTGACCTTTGTCTAGAATGTGGGTTGATGAGGTCCTGGATCAATCCTCATTGAGTCCAGTTTGCTCTGGTTGGTCCCTAGACAAGGACAGGACATTGCTGCTGCTAACTGATGCAAACACACACCTGCGATCTTAAGGAGGAATGGTGAGAAAGTTCTAGTAAATCAATGAAAGATCATCATCCTTGTTTGAATATTCTAAAAGTGTATTTTTTAAGTGAGTGATTTAAGAGTGTCATCTTTGATTGTGGCAAAGAGTCCTTTTTAGATTTGAAAGGCCTCTGAATTTCAATCACACTGTGGCAATGTGGAAATGGAATGAATGAGACATTTAATTATTTTTTCTATCAAAGAGTCAAAATCAGATAACAGATTTCAAAGAGAATTTTTGGCCTCTCTCTTTTTTCCTCTTTTTAAGTTAATAGTTTTTTGAAAAGAGCACGCCAGAATATGTGATGATAATGAATAGGAAGTTTTCTATCTTATCTAGAACCCCAAGAAGAGATCCTGAAGTCATTTAAATTAGATTCAGAGGGTGTTTTCTTTCACAGGGTATAGCTTTATCTTCAAGTCACAAAGTCTTTAGGTTAGATTTGATTGCTATACTCAACAGCATAAGAAAAAAAACGTGCATATAGGAAAAAATACTGAAAAATATGCTCGATTATTAGCAGTGGTTAGATATAGCTATAGAGTATTATTATTTTCCTCATATACTTTTCTATATTTAACTCAACGGCCACTTATAAGCATATAATAAGAAAAATAGCTTTAAAAAACATTTACAAAGCTTCATCAGAAGTGCGAGTTAGTAATGATTTCAGAGTGCAGAAAAAGTTGCTCTTCCAAAAACAATTTCATAAATGACCAGCAACATATTATTATTTTGATGCCTTAAATTATTAACTCTGAGTTTTGAAGAAGGTAATGCAAAAAAGAGAAATTGAAAGCTACATACATGTCTGATTTACTTTTTTTCTGGAATTGATCTTAAATGAATATGTTGAAGTTTTATCTGCTGCAAAGGATAGAATAAAAAAGATCCTGGTTCTAGAACTCTGTAACTCAGATTTCCTTGACCTCAGGTGCCCAGTTGCAGCAGGTGGACACAGTCTGCGAGATTTGCGTAAGAATGACTACAGAGTTATCTACATTGGTCATGCAAAATTATGCTACATCATATATTTAGTATAACTGACTTATTTAAGATAGTTTTGATGGAAAATTTAGTCCTGGATATTGGTGTCTAGTTTTAAAATGAGTAGTAAGCCCTCCCAAAATAGCTATAAATTCAAGCTGTATCATTCTACATCTGGGCCTAGTGCAGTTTCATTACGTGGCTCATTGGGGATGCAGTGAGGGAAGCCTCTGATTCACTAGGCTTAGTCAATAAAGTTTTCATTAAAAGAAAAGACTAAAATAATTAGTAAAATAGACTATTTCATTGTGTTCATTTAAATATTGTCCTGTTTGGTGAAGTCATGATTTCTGCCCAGATCCGAGCTTTGGGAGAGCAGAGGTTGTTTCCTTACCCCAACTGTAAGTTTTGCTTTTGCCATCTCTGTGTCATTCCAGCCCAAAGCCTAGTTGCAACTTTCCTGGGCTAATTATCAAAGCCAGTTGTCCTCCCCGTACATCCCAATAGCTGGAGGCAGGAGGTGAGTGGCACGGGTATATGTGGAGAGCAGGACCAATGAAATGGCATCAGTCTGATCAAGATAGCATAAGGTATATAAAACAAAGTGGAACCACTCATGTGAGCCAAAATGGCCGTCAGTCAGCCATGCACTTTGGTTCAAGTGCGGGAACTACCTAAGACAGAGCAGACACGTCTGGCAAGGAGGTGCACCGAATATATCTGCACATGTGATCAGAACAGCCATGTCTGCAGAGTGGGACCACCCATAGATAGGTTCCTGGGCAAACTCTCCACTTGGCATCAGTGATGCCAAGACGTTTATCAAAAAGACCCAGAAGGGTGGAGTATACCACTTTCAAGGTGTAAGAGGAAGTTTCCAGGCCACTGCTGAGACAGCTGAACTCCACACACCAGAGCGCTGCTCCACGTCCCGCTCATCTCCCTTGGCATCAGCTGCCAGGGGCTCTGACCTACTGGACTGGGGACCTCATCTGCCCTGCTGCCCACCTGGCTCCGGAGATCCTTCCTTACAAGACCCTGACAACTCCCTTGCCCTCTGTGCCGTCTGCCGGACCTGCAGACCGAGACGCTGGGACTCGGGTTCATTATGCCCCATTGATCGCTGTATGTGTGTGTTATATTTCTCTTAGATTGTTAAAGGGTAAGTAGGATATTAATGTGTGTTGTTGTTCTACTTTGAGACAGCCTGCATTCAATGAAAGCTGAGTGAACTGCATAGTTACTGTGTGTGACTCCTGTCTGTTTCTCGGTGCCGGGCTGCCCAGCAGGCGGCTGGCCAAGCAGTTGCCCGGCTGACTTATAGGAAAGACTATATCACAAACCTACGCTCATGACAGTATATTATCCTGCAATTGAACATTTGCTATAGATAAGCTAGAATTAGCTAGTTAAATTCTGCCAAGTTATAGTCCTCACTTTTAATGACTGCTTTAATACTATTCTTATTTATTTTCCTTGAACAATATTTTAAAAGTAACACACAGATGCTTTTAAAATGTTGAATTATAAAAGGAAAGGGGACTATCCCTATAAGCTGACATAGTATTGACATGCAGAGTATTTTGGTAATTGAGAAAAGCAAGGTACCAAACTATAAAATTATATGCTAGTTTGGGGATAAAAAGGGAAAGAAATATGAAAATGGTTGTGTGTGCATGAGTGTATGTGCTTATATTTGTGAAAAGACACACTGGAAGTATAGTCCAAAAATTATTTAAATGCTTATCAGTGGGGGAAGAAAGAGAACACAATGGAATAGAGATGGAAGAAGAACTTCTCTGAATGTACCTTGTCATCTAATCCTGGCTTTGGAAACATTCATGTTTTACATGTTGAAAACATACAGTTTAATGAAAAGAAAACACTTATGGACAGCAGACTTAAGTGTCATGCTTGTTTTCTTTCTTGCTTATTCCTCTTTTAATTTGGGAAAAGGATTTGAGGCAGCTTTCATCAGAACACAGGTATATATATATGCCTTAACCACTTTTATGAATTTTGATTTTTTTTGGTAATTGCTAGAAAATAAAACATTTAGGGAGTCTCTTACCTGGTCAATTATGTAACCAGATGGCACTGTGTATTGACAATTATTAACTCATTCTTACATCTGAGAAATGGCCTGAAAACCAAAAGTTTTGGGATGGATGCTGCTCATGCCACTGAAAAACATCACCACCGCCGCCACCACCACCGCCACCACCACCACCACCCTAACTTGACTTTCAGAGTTCTGGAAGTAATGTACTTTTTATAGGTGAGCATTTGATAATTTGTTGACTTATATTTGGCTCATTACAGTGAAACACAAACTCTAAGTGTCTGTGCAATTCATCCTGACCCTTCTAGCTTTAGGTGGCAATTCTTAATGAATCAAATAAAATGGAGGGTGTAAGTAAGATTAAAATGTAGCTCCTTTTTGTTCCCCTTTTTCTCTCTCTTCAACTTCTGCTTTTACTTGTTTTATTTAAATGACGAAAATAATGTAAAATGCCTGTAATTTAAAATATTTGAAAAGCTTAAATTTTTATCCTTGCTACCTAGACCAAGTCTACATTCTTTTTATTTTGTTTTTATTTATTTATTTTTTGGTCTACTTACTTTTTAAAGCCCTTTTAAAATATCATGTCTTTCATAACTATTTCCTGTGTAATTCCAGCTCAGTTTGATAATTTCTTTTCCATTTTAAATTTTGGCAATTAGAATGAGAGCTGCATTAGTCTCTATTTCTAGTATATAAGTCTGATATCTACCACAAACCATTAAACTTCCTGAGATTGTGAACTATTTAAAACACTAATGCATTTCCTTTCATCTCCCTACTTCTCACTTCCCACTTCTAGAACAATAATAAACACTAAATAATATGTTTTGAATTGAGTTTTCCATACATTTTTTAATGGTTAATATCCAAATTGACAAGTGTATTATCCTTTCCATTATACAGTTAATACTGACTCAACATCCTTAATATTTTGATAATACATAGAAATCAGACTTCTAGCTTTGCAGACTTTTTATCTCAGAGAAGAAATAAACAAAGAATGGTTCTTTGAATTATTACTGTATTTAATGGAATATTTTCTTTTCAGTGTTACTCATTAGACTAGATTAGGTATTAATTCACCAGACAAATATGTAGTACATTGTCATCTTCACATTAATACATAGCTTATCCCTAAATTCCTGTATCCCCACCATAGTATTTTGTTAATTTGAAAATGTTCCCGATTTCAAAATGGTATCCTACTAGTTATTATGTGATTTTACTTGTGACTCAACAGATGATTAAGCAATGTGTTAATGAAACCAGTGTCACTTAAATCTCCATGTAGATCAGTTAACATTGTTTTAATCCACTCAGCAATCTCTTTTGAGTGCCTCTTGGTGTGCCAGGCATGGCATGGTGCAATGTGCTGGGTAGATAGCATGGGATAAAACAAACATAAACCCACTAAGGTTGGGAATAAAAGATACATTCTCTCACTACTCCTATTTAACACCTTACTGGAGGTCCTAGCCAATGCAATAAGGCAAGTAAAAGTATTTTTTTTCCAATACTCCACTGGAAAAAAAATAATTTGTTATTCACAGATGACAAATTAATTTACATAGAAAATCCCAAAGATTCTATAAGAAAACTATGGACTAAATATGTGAGTTTAACACGGTCACAGGATAGATACAAAGTCAATATAAAATAATCAATTGTATTTATATATATTAGAAGTGAAAAATTAGAAGTTGAGATGAAAAGAACTGTTATTTACAATAGTATTAAAACTCATAAAATACTTACATCTACAAAATGTGCACAAGATTGTTGAAAACTACAAATGATAAGAGTTTAAAGAAGATCTAAATAAATGCAGATGTGTAATATGTTAATGCATTAGAAACATCACCATTATTTAGATAATAACTCTCCCCAAATTGGTCTACAGATTAAATGTAATTTCAACCAAAGTCCTTTAGAAACAGAAAGGCATGGGACTGAAGGTAGCCAAAACACTTTTGAAAAAGAACAAGTCTGGAGAACTCAGACTCCTGATTTCAAGATTTGATCACCACAGTGTGTTGCTGGTGAAATAGACACACACATCAATGGAACAGCACGAAGAGTCAGAAAACAGATCCTCACATACATGGCCAATTGATTTCTCACAAAATTGCCAAGGGAATTAAATGGAACACGAATAATATTTTAAACAAATGGTACTGGAACAATTGGACATCCATATGCAAAATAATAACCCTTGAACCATACTTCATGCCATATATACAAATTAACTAAAAATGGGTTATAGATTTAATGCAATGACAATACTTCTAGAAAAAAAATAGGAGAAAAGTGTTCGTGAACTTAGATTAGGAAACTATTTCTTGGATACACATCAAAGCACAAACCACATACACAAACCATACATTTCTCACAACTAATTTATGAGAAAGTATATTAGTTGAGCTCTTTTTTTGAATGTAAGAGAAGTCAGCTTAAACTAGCCTAAGCTGCAAAGAGGAATTTATTATGAAGATACAGTTATGTCCCACAGAACCCAAGCCAAGAGCAGTTTCCCTTAGGAAGGGATTAGAACCAGGGACCCATCCAGAGGCTAAGAATATAGGACCAAGTCTTCTCAGGAATGTGGTTTTTACTATAAAAACTCTCAATTTTCTTTCTCTTTTGAAACACTCTGGGTATTGTCTAGTTGTGTTTCTGATTTGTAAATTTTAAACCCAGGCCTCCTGATTCATTTCCGCTTGGTTGACAGGTGGCTGGCCCAGCCGGGTTTGAGCCCTTGGACACATTACCTGTTGCCAGGAAAGAGAAATGTAGAAAAATGCCCATGGTAGTTCCCAGGCAGGCCCGCTAGTCTGCACAGCTAAACATGATGGGTACAGAATTTTTGATCTCTCTGATTCCAAAGCCAGTTCTCCCAGTTTCTTCTCTTATGCTTCTTCTGGTTTGACCACATCTGTGCTGACTTTGAGCTGGAGTCGCTGCCAGAGGTGGACTGAGCTAGGGATTGCTAAGGAAGGTAGCCTCAAATTGAGCTGGGGTAAGACAGCCTTTCAGGCAGGCCTGGGATCCGTGGCAGACCAGGAGTTGGGACACACCAGGGTGTGGTCTCTGTGGCCAAGGTAAAGGCTGAACCTTCAGGAGAAGCTGAGTGGCCTGACCTGGGGTGGAGGTAGTGGCTGGAGCTACTCACAGAGAAACTTGTTTTGGTTGGAGGTGAACCTCTAAGTTTGTTTTTTGGTGAACTGCCTAACCCAAGAAATGTTCCAGTCATGTCTTAAAAGGCTTAGCCCCTCCAGAGAGGGTCTGGTTTTCCTGAGTCAGTGATTTTTGTCTCCTTCTGTCTAAGAACGCTGCCAGTTTTTCTCCAAAAGAATGTTTTGCCCTCAGGGTGGATGGGGGCTCAGGTAGCTCTGGACTGAGACTGAGTCCTCTTAGCCTTTGAGACAGTAATTTTCCAATTCTTTCCTGGTGCTGGTCCCCAGGTGGCGTTTGACCTGAGCCTGACACTAACTAACTCCATCAGCTCCAGTCGCCAGGTTGTCTGCAACAACCTGCACAGAACAGGTATCCATGACAGGCCTTATCTTGGGTTGATTTGGCTGCCTACCAGGGCGGAACTGCTGCTTACAGGAGGCCCCATCCCAGCAGTAAAGAAAAGCATCTTATCCTTGCCCCAGCATTCCCTAAGAACTGGAGAACTCTGCTTAGTGCTTTTGAGGCATGTTTACAATGACGTATTACACATGTGCCACCCCTCCTTGATGTGTCCATGCAGAACATGTGGCCCAAAGCTCAAAAAATGTGGAGCTCAATAACAGATCAGGTTTGAGATAGTCATTGGATAGCAATTTCCAATACAAATTAATAATGGTCATTAAAGTTAAAAGTGACTGAGCTTTCTGAGCCCAGATACTGTTTTTGGCCACTTTGAAAGTCAGTCTGGGAGCTGTAATTTGGAGGTAGAAATAATTAAGGCTGGAGTGAAAGGCTTGTGGGAGTGTGGCCCTCCCTTCCCATGGCAGGCCCCCATGGTTGCTGTCGACATGGGTAGGTACAGGAAACCTGGGAAGGTGGTGCTGGTCCCAGCTGGATACCCCTCCAGACGGAAAGTGGTGGCCATGAAGAGCACTGATGGTGGTACCTCAGGTCACCTCTACAGCCGTGCTCGGGTGGCTGGAATTGACTGCTATCCCTGAGAAGTGACAGCTGCCATAGGCAAGAAGGAAATTGCCAAGAGATCAAAGATCAAGTCTTTTGTGAAAGTATAACCACGATCACTTTATGCCCACAGGTACTCTGTGGGTATCCTTTTGGACAAATCTGTCGTCAACAAGGATGTCTTCAGAGACCTTGTTCTGAAACACAAGGCCTGATGGAAGGCCAAAGTCAAGTTTGAAGAGAGGTACAAGACCAGCAAGGACAAATGGTTTTTCCAAAAGCTGTGGTTTTAGATCTTTTTTGTTTTAGTCATAAAAATCCAAAAAAAAAAAAATTTAAATTTTGGCTGGTATATAAAAAGGCAAGAACACATTATTGGAACTGGAAAAAAAGTGTCTAAGGCATTTGCTGGCTATACTAGAAGACAATTTCGTCAACCCTCCTCCTTTTGTGTGTATCTAGCAGAAGCAAACCCTGAGACAACAGAAGAGGGTTAGCCAATGACATTCCTTCTTGCTTCTGCAACTTCTTTCTTCTTAGGTTCCAGCGAGGAGGTTTGGGTGTGCCATGGGCGGTCTAAATGTTGAAGGGCCAGGAGGAAAAGCAGGGCATGTAAAGCACCTAGACAAACAATAATTAACAGTAAAAATAACAAGCACAGCAGCAGGTAGTATTTACTAATTATATATCATGTGCCCTACTACGCTCAGTGCTTTACTGCGCACGGGCGCCCAACCTGTGACCCATGGGCTGTATGTGGCCCAGTATGGTCATGAATATGACCCAACACAAACCCGTAAATTCACTTAAAACCTTTTTTGTTGCTCATCAGTTTTCATTAGTGTTTGTGTATTTACTCTGTGGCTCAAGACAGATCTTCTTCTTCCGGTGTGGCCCAGAGATGTCAAAAGATTGGACGCCCTTGCTAGTACCTCCTTATTCATTCATCCACTCTTCTTTTCTTTTTTTAAAAAATTTATTTTATTTTTAGACAAAGGGGAAGGGAGAGAGAGAGGAACATCAATGTGTGGTTGCCTCTCGTGTGCCCCCTAATGGGTACCTGGCCCGCAACCCACGCATGTGCCCTGACTGGGGAATCGGACCAGCCACCCTTTTGTTCGCAGGCTGACGCTCAATCCACTAAGTTATACCAGCCGAGCATTCATCCATTCTTTATTCATTCAATTGTTTAACAGTTATTAATGGGTCAAGTAGTATTCTAGGTGCCAAGGATACAGTAATGAAAGAAACAAAGTCCTTGGTCTCCTTGAGCTTGCATTCTAATATGGAGACAGACAACAAACAAACACATATATAATGCAAAGTAGACAAGCCCTAGGAAGAAATGTAAATCCGAACATGGATAAAGGGGGGCAGCAGGGGTCCAGGGAAGGTCATTCTGGTGAGCAGGTATCTGCTTTTCAGGCAGAGAGAGCAGGAGTGCCTTGAGCCTGGGAAGAACCTGGCTTGTTGAAAGAGGGGGCAAGAGAAAAAGTGTTTGGGGATGACGTGCATGGGGTGGCTGAGGGTCTTCACGGGAAGTGGGAAGGGGAAGCCATTGGAAATCATTGTGCAGGGATATGTTCTGACATAGGTTTTAAAGGAATTGTTCTGATTGCTTCGTGGAGAAAAGGCTGGGAGGCCAGTTAAGTGGCTGCTGCATTTGCCTAAGAGGGAGATAATGATGGTTTGAAGCCATGAACTAAAACGGGAGGCGAGAATAAGCGCATCCTGGAAATACTCTGAAGTTATGATGGCAGCATTTGCGGATGGATTTGGATGTTCGGTGAGGACTAGAGGGAAGGCATGTTTGGACTTGAATCCAAACTTGCATTACCATTTACCAGCATGAGCAGCACCAGGGGAGGAGCTGATCTGGAGATGGAAATCAAGAGTTTGGTGTGGAACATGCCGACTTTGTAATGCTTGTTATACATCAGGTGGAAATGGCAGGGAGAGAGTGGAGGGGTAAATTAGTCTGGAGCGCAGAGGGGAGGCTGGGGATCAGGTTCCAGGGACACCAGCGAAAGGGTGCCCTGTGAAGTCACAGACCTGGATGAAACCATCAAGAGGGTGAGAAGATAAGAAATGCAGGATACTTTGATATTCATGTGTAGGAAATGGACAGATACTCAGAGAGCTGAAAGAAATGGGAGGAATCAAGAAGCGACCAGCTATATCAAGTGCATAAAGAAGTTAAGATGAAGACAGAATTGGCCACAACGGTTAGCGATGTGTGTTTCATTCATCTCAAAACCTTATGTATACTATAATTATCTATACTTTACAAATGAGGAAGTCAAGACTTAGAGAGGCTTAGTAACTTTGCCGGGGCTTACGGCAGCCAGCGATGGAGCCAGGGGTCCCGCTCAGGCTAAGCCCAGCACCTCACAGCTCCCAGGCTGGGCTACCCTGGGGTCAACCATTTTCTTTCCGACATCCCGTTGTGAGTCCTGGACTTTTTACCGCACCTCCCTGGTAAACAGTGACAATCCTCCAGGGAAGAAGCCTATCTCAGCTCCTTTGGAGGGTGACAGATTATTGCAAAATTTTCCAGGAGAATGATTCAAAATGAGGACAGAGGAAGGATAACATACAGCATTTATAAAAACTTGCCCTTATCACTTTTCAGTTTGATCTCATGACTGCTTTAAAATGTTCTTATTAGTATGTGTGCATGCGTGTGTGTGTGTGTGAGGGAGAGAGAGAGAGAGAATCAAAATAGAAAGTATACCAAAAATGTAGTGGGGGAATTTTCAAGCTTTTCTGAGTTTACAGGCTACAAAACAGATTTGTGGGTGAAATGTAAGCTTTTTGTATTTGTTCTTTTTCCTTCCCTCTTTTATGCTTAATGCACATTAAAGAAAAGCTAATTAGGACTCTAGGAATAGCCTAAGTAGCCCTCATCCCTAAAGAATGTTATCTGTTGACCGCAAAATATTTTGCACCAAGACATTTTCATTTTTTGAGGAAAAAATAGCTAATCCACTGTCCTACTTTACACATATTATTTTCTGCTGCTATATTTCTGAAATTAGTACTACTTTAAACATTGGTTTTTCAGATCTCAGTTCCTCAATCAGAAATTGAACGGATCTAGATTAGGTGAATTTTACAGGCTTCAGGTGCCAATACAGGTGTCAGATGATAGTTATATAATGACACTCCTACTTTCAGTGTGAATTAGCTTCCTAGGTTGCCCTAACAAATTACTACTAATGGGGTGACTTAAGACAGTAGGAATGTACGTTCTCCCAGTTCTGCAGGTCTGAAGTCCAAAATCAAGCCGTGGGCAGAGGTATGCTCCCTCCAAAGGTTCTAGGGGAGGATCCTTCCTTGACTTTTCCAGTTTTCGATGACTCTCAGGCATTCCCTGGTTTGTGGCATCATAACTCTAGTTTCTGCCTTTGTTGTCACATGGCTTTCACCCCAGTCTCTGACTTTCTCTGATAAGGACTCTGTGACTGGATTAAGGGCCCATCCAAAATGAAGGATTATCTCCTTTCATGATTCTTAATTATATTTGTAAAGATCCTTTTCTCTGAAAAAAAAAAAAAAGGTTTCATTTACAGGGTTTGGAGTTTAAGGTTTGGATGTATATTTTGGGGGGGCCACTATTCCACCCACTATACAATATTTAGGGATGAAGAAGGGGAGATGTAATAAATCCAACTGAAAAGACCTTCACAGGGTGACCCGATCATAAATTCCACCTGAGCAGGTCATAGTGGGTAGTCCTGACTCTGGCATAGAAACTTTTAAGTAAAAGGTTGATTTTTGCCTTAAGCAAGTCCTGTTCATTGTTTCTGCCCTTCTAGGTCCATACTCCTTTGACATTCCTTCTTCAGGCCCCTGGGAAGAGTAACCACTCTGAAAAGAACACGCGACCTTGTTAACTGTCCTGTAATCCAATCCCTGCCTGCCTTTCTCCTGCCCTCACGTGACCCTCCTTCGGTCCCCTCCTTCATTCCAGATGTGTGTAAGAAATGGAAAACTACCATCCTCAGAGCATTTTAGATCTTGTTTCTCGGTATTATTGTCAGTTTGGCTCAAAGGAACTCTTATGAAAACTCTAGGCAGGTTTCACGTTCTTACCTCAACAAAACGAAGGCCCTTTGGTAACCCTTACTTAACCCTCATAACGACTCAGTGGATTTTTGCTGTTTCTCCATTTTGTAAACCTAGCAAGAGAAGCTTAGAAAGGTTACGTGATACACCTAAGGTCACTCTTTTGTTAGGTGGTAGAACTAGGCCTTGGATGAAGGTGTGTCGGACTCTCCAGTCCAAGTTTTTCTTAATCACTTTGGAATGACTCAAGGAGTAAATGCATGCATGGTCAACTTTTCTGTTTACCATAACCTGGAATGTGTAGGTGGCTAATCATAGCTTTGGCCTGAAGGGGAGCAGTTTGCCATTACAAAATATGCCTCTTTGGCAATATCGATTGTTTTAGGCTGGCTGCTTTTAAGAAACACAGACATGGGAGAAACTCTAAAAACCAAGTAGAAGCTGTCCTTTGTAAAAGGATATCTATGTTTGAGAGGAAATCTTCTGTGACGGTGTTATCTCAATCTCTAGAAATTCTTTTCCTTGGAGAAGGCAGGACTGAAATCTGCATAACCCTTGTTTACTGTGCTTTTGCCATCACCTCCCTACCATCTCTCTACCATCATCTTAAGCTGAAGATGGCATTTAAGGTGGTGGCTTTGGTCATTTGGCAATTTAGTCAGTTTACCTGGGTCTCGCCCATATATACAGGAGGCATGCATATTATTAAACTTTAATTTGTTTTTCTCCTGCTAATTTGTCTCATGTAAGTTTGATTATTAGACCAGCCAGAAGAACCTAGAAGGGTAGAGAAAAATTTTTCTTCCTCAGCAGGCCAAACATGCTATCCGGAGCAGTGGTTCCCAAGTGCTGGTCCATGGGCCAGTGTCAGCTCAGGAGTAAAGATTTACCAGTCTTTGGTATAAGGAAAATATGAACTTAAAATAAATTTATTTAATTAAGAACCAGCTTCATGATGATACTGTTTATTCTTTTCTGTTATTTGCAAAATAATGACAATAACAATTGGTAGATTTTTTTTTAACATTCTTACTCAACAAAATAGACTGACCATTTTGAGTTGGCATCCTTTTTTAATAACAAGGCTTCCTTGAGATCCCAACACCTGGGAATGGCTATTCTTGAGACAATTAAGAAGCAGTCAACAGCAGAGCTCCTATTTGAGGGTGGATAGGCAGGTGCCTTTAGTGGATGATTTTGAGATTGCAATGAGAATTATTTCTCAGAAACATCCTCTTTCCTACCATGCCCGGCTGATTCTAAGCAGGCCTTTGGAAGACTCCCACAAGTCCATGAAGGGAACACCCCTTTGATTTGAGCAAAATGGTTGCAGGCTTTGTCTTTTAAATAGTTCCGTTCAAATGAGGTGCTTGGAGAACATATACTTCTAAAGACTGAGGGCAAGGCAGCCAGAATTCCAGGTAGGAGGGTGACTTAGGGGCGAGTAGAGGGAGGGGAACCAGGCATGCCCAGGAAGTCCAGGGGTGTTTGGTTGAGGAGCCAGGGCTAGTGAGAGCAAGTCTTAAATAATGGGCGCGCCCAGAGCACCGGCGAACAAGCACACAGGGCAAGGGTGAGAGAAAGGGGAGGGTCTTTATGGCATTGCGCTAAGTGAAATAAGTCAGATGGAAAAGGACAAAAACCATATGATGTCACTCCTGTGTGGAATAGAAAACAAAAAAGTAACAACTGAACAAATAAACCAAATCAAAAACAAACTCATTGATATGGACAACAAAATGGTGGTTACTAGAGGGGAAGGGGGGTGGGGGGAGGGTGAAATGGGTAAAGGGGATCAAATGTATGGTAACGGATGAAAACTATATTTTTCATGGTGAACATGCAATAACGTATACAGATATCAAATTATAATGTTGTATACCTGACATTTATATAACTTTATTAACCAAGGTTACCCCAATTAAAAATAAAGAATGGGAGGTCATATTTTGCCTGTTATTCTACCTCAAAACAAAAGTCCAAATCAAAATAAATAGAACAAAAGAAACTCCCATGATGTCATAAAAAAATGGGCCAGTTTCCACATGGAAATGTCAGATGAGACAATGGAATTCTTATAGTTTCTCTTGTTCAGAAGACTGGAGTCTGGAGGATCTCTTTCTCATTGTGTTCCTATCATTGCTGGTGATTAGAATGACTGACAGGATAAATATAGGTAATTGCAATCTTTTCCTTTCCCACATTTCACAGCAGTCAGCCTTACCTAACAGAATTGATCTGGTACTGACAACTACAAAAAAAAATATCCTGTGTGAAAAAGCAGTAGGTCACAAATTATAAGACATAAGTAGGCGTGTACTGTGACCCCAGAAAGGGCTCGGCGTATGATGGATTTCGTTTTTATTGTCCCCTTGGTGAGTCATGAATCACTGCATCCAATAAGCTACTGACACACTTTTAAGTAGAATTCACTACCCTGGTAGTAGAACTACCCCTCATTGCTGAGCAACTGAAAAGTTAAAAAGCCACTTTATGAGGTAACAAGTATTAGAGCAACATCAGAAAGACTGTATACGTCTTTCTGTGGGGCTATGCTACCACATAAAGGATTTATTACATCTGTTTTTTATAAATAATTGTGTTTTTTCTGAACTAGATAATGTTGAAATTAACAATGATCAAGAATTAGATCTGATGGTATTTTCCATTTGAGAATATTTCAGTAATTGTAAGGAGACAAGGACTTCTGCCTGACAAAGGAGAGAATGATCCAGGAATATTTTTTCACAGTGAGAGACCTGAGCCCTAAATTTATATTATATCTTTATTGATTCGTGGGTAAGGGTGGGACTAAAGTATTTGTAGGTTTGGAATACAGTGGGTCTCCAATGAAACACCAAGCAAATACTCTCAGAGTCTGCCTCCCAGGAAAGCGCTGGAGATTTGTCAGTGTGATGACAAGCAAGATGGAATCTCTGTTCTCAGGGTGCCTACAATCTACACAGGACATAATACATGTATGTGCATAACTCTGATAAAAGGTAGAAATTGATGAAGTGCTGGAGAGAAGTACAGAGGAGGTGAGAAGGGAGAGAGTTCTGGCTGGGCATGGAGGACAGTTTGGGGAACATGTGGCATTTTCATTAAACTCTCAGCATGGGGTCTAGAAGAGGACCTAAAACATTTGCAATTCTACTCATAAAGATGTAGGGGCACGCATTCCTGAAAGGTGAAACAGTATGAGCATGACAGCACAGGGCCTTTTCCAAGGGATAACCTGCGGCAGGTGGAAACTAGGGCTCCTCGTGATGAGCAGTGGAGAGGTAGGTTGGAAGCCAAAGGGGTATCAACTGTGGGAGCTTTGAAAACCAGATTGAAGAGTTTGATTTAAAAAAAAAAGATTTTATTTATTTATTTTTAGAGAGAGGGATGGGAGAAAGAGGGAGGGGAACATCAGCGTGTGGTTGCCCCTCTTGCTCCCCCTACTGGGGACCTGGCCTGCAACCCAGGCAAGTGCCCCAACTGGGAATCAAACCCAAAACCCCTTGGTTCACAGGCTGACACTCAATCCACTGAGCCACACCAGCCAGGGCAAGAGTTTGACTTTTTTTTTTGGTATGTGGTTATTGCAGACAACACTGCTGTTTGCCAACTCAGTAGATAGACTTACTCCCTTTTTTTCTTTGGTAACAGAGCCACAGTGATCATAAACTTTTCATTTTATAGACTATTAGGATTTATAAAAGAGCTTCATAGTTGTTTGGCTAGAGAAATAGGGTTTGAGCTGATCAGTCCTTTCTATGAACAACTGTGGAGTGATGATGGTGGCGTGGTAAGAGGGAAAGAGACTTGAGACAGCCCAAAAGACAAATAAAGGTTGTGAAGCATAGTAGCAATAGGGCACATCTGAGAAACTTCTAGAATAAAAAACATGTACAAAAGCCACTTCACAAAGTATTGGAAAGACAGTAACTTTCTGAACAGTCAGGAATGATAACAACGCATTTATTTTGATTTGATTCATTCTAGTGGACAACTTAATTCCACCACAGAACTATGAAACTTGTACTAACCAAGAACAGTACCCTACTAGAAGGCTCTCCCTGCATGCTCTGACCTATGTCATTGGCACGCCTTGCCGTACCCTCCTGCCCTCTAACAGCGTCAGTAATTATGTGAAACGTAGATGGACTAGGTGGGCTGAATTGTGTCCGTCTCAAAAGATATGTTCAAGTCCTAACTTCTGGTACCTGTGAATGTGATCTTATTTGCAAATAGGGTCTTTGTAGATGTAATCAAGTTAAGATGAGGTCTAAGAGAGCAGATCCTAAATGTTCTCATCTCAAGGAAAAAAATTTTTTTTCTTTTTATGCTTGTATTTCTACAAGATGGATGTCAGCTAAACTTCCCATAGTAATCGTTTCACAGTTTCATAGTAATGTTGAGTTAACTCATTTGGCATACTTAAGCTTATACAGCGCTGTATATCAACTCCATCTCAATAAACTGGAAAGGAAATGTTAAGGTTACACTGAATTAGGTGGGACTTTAAGGCAATGACTGCTGTCAATAGCAAAAGGAAGATTTGGATGCAGAGACAGAACAGACAACCCGGAAAAGACCATGTGAGGCGGAGGCCAACAGAGGCAAGAGGCTGGTGTTATTCTGCCACAAACCAAGAAATGCCGAGAGCTGCCACAACCATCAGAAGTTAGAAGAGGCAAGAAAGAATTCTTCCCTAGAGCCTTCCAAGGAGTGTGGTCCTGTTGACACCTTGATTTTGTACGTCTAGCATCCATATCTTTGATAGAATTCTTTTCTGTTGTTTTAAATCATCCAGTTTGTGGTCATTTGTTATGGCAGTCCTGGGAAACTAACACATACACCAATCACTGTGATTAAAAGACAAAGACTGTCATGCTGGGTGAGAAATAACCCATGCGTTGCTTGTAAAAGACACACTTTAAATAAAAAGACACAGTTAGGTCGAATGTAAACAAATGGAAAATAATATACCACACAAACTCTAGCTGACAGAAGGCTGCTGTGGTGATATTAGGATCAAAACAGGTAGACTCTAAAGTAAGAGGAACATCTCTTACTGATAAAATAAGATATTCAACAGAAACACAGAACAATCCTAAATTGTGCACACCTAATAACATGGCTTTAAACCACATGAAGGAAATATTAGTAGAACTAAAAGGAGAAATAAGAATTCACATTTTAGTTACAGATATTAACAACACACGTCTCTCAGTACCTGATAGAGTAAGCAGTGGACCAAAAAAAAAAAAAAAAAAAAAAAAAAAAAGACGATGACGATTCTGCGAAAAGTGACTTCAAACAGGGATTTGATCATAAATTCCTAACTGGGCAGGTCGTGGTGGGTAGTCACACCCCAGGCCTATAACTTCTTTAGTAAAAGGGTTATCTTTGCCTTAAGCAAGTCCTGTTCAATGTTTCTTTGAAATGCCCGCTTTCAGACAGAGCACCCCCACCCAAGAAAGCAGGGAACCTTAGCTCTCCTGTAATCCCACTGCCAAATGTCTTCCTCCCATCTCCGTGTCATCGTCCTTATGTTCCCTCTTTAATTTCAAATGCATAAAAGAAACTGCAAAACTGTTTTTCTGCAAAGCATTTACCTCGGCCTGTTGAGATCTTGCTTCTAGGTATATCCTCTTTTTGGCTTAAATACATTTTTATGAAAATTCTTTACTTTAGGTTTGGACATTCTTATGTGAAAAAAGATCAATGCATGTAATGAAATATTTGAGCAATGCAGTTTACCAACTTGACTTGAGCCACAAGCCGAGCTAGTGCAGAAAATCTACTTTACCTCACTGACAGATGGCATGGGGTGTCTCCCAAAGCGCTGGCAAGATTCGAGTGACTCCAGAAATATGCAAATGATAAGACCAGAATTATAAATGCAAGGATTTATATTGTGGTGGGAAGGGGGGTATTGGTGGTTAAGAGGCTACAGCAGTGTGAGCACAGGAGCCAGTGCGGCTGACA
Source organism: Mormoops blainvillei (assembly GCA_004026545.1). Taxonomy (NCBI): domain Eukaryota; kingdom Metazoa; phylum Chordata; class Mammalia; order Chiroptera; family Mormoopidae; genus Mormoops; species Mormoops blainvillei. Next base: position 115,409 of record PVJD01004649.1, read on the forward strand.
ACCTGGGAGAGGAGTCAGAGTCCAGGCCCAGGGAAGCAGGACAGTCCTTCTTCTCTGCCTGGGAGCAGGGGAGAGGTGAGGCTGTAAAAAGGAAAATGAGATAAGGAGTGGGAGGAAAATTATGGGAGGCCACAGAGTGCAGAGGATAAGAGTGAGGACTTTGGAATTGCATTGCATGAGTGTGAATGCAGCTCTAACTCACTAGCTGTGCGACGCTGGGCAAGTTACTTCTCCTTTCTGTGCCCCCTTCTCTTCACTGGACAAAAAGAATAACAATGGTACTGGAATGTCATGGTAAGGACTAAACAAGTTGAAAATGTTTTTATGAAGATAAACAAGTTGATAAGGTTGTTGTGTTCCTGGCGCACTATTTTGATGTTTCATATTTCTGGGAAGAGGCATCTCAGGGAAATTGCTGTAGTTGAAGGCGCCCAAGCAGTTGAAGGTCATGGTGCAAACGGTGCGGGGCAGGACAGAGGCGGGCTGGCCAAGGACCTCCGGGCCCTTGGATCATTTTCACAGCGTTGGAAAGAACCTGGGGGCAGGTGGCCTCTGGACAGTTCCAGGGCGGTGAGTCTGGAAGACACGCGCTCCTTCCACCAGAGTTACTAGTATCTTCGTTTTCACTCCAGCTCTTACACTTAGTGGCATTTTTCTGATTACGAAGGCTCCACATTGCATCACAAGTGATAGGTGACCATTGGAAGCGACCTAAATACATATCAAAAAGGGAATGAGTGAATTAGTTATGGTATATTTGGTGACTACTGCAGTTTAAATAAATAATTCGGTTCAATACATAGCAACCTGAATGACTCTCGAAATCTAATGTTAGGGAAAAAAGTAAGAGTAGTATAATAAAATTTATGTAAATTTTCAAGTGCTAAAAAAGGAACAGTATATGATGTTAATGAGAGCATAATATATAAAAATTAATAAAAGCCGGACCAGATGGACGTATACTCAGGAAGAGAGAGCCTGGAACTAGGAACAAAGTGGACTCAACTGTCATCTCAAATGTCTATTTATTCATTAAATATCTTAAGAAAAAAGAGCAGTTAATTCTGAGCAGAGGTTCTTTATTTTCTTGTATGTTCTCTTATTTTTCTGTATTTTCTCTCATTTTAAAAATGTTTTCATGCCCATTGTAGAAAATTTAGAAAGTGAAGCATAGAAAAACCAAGTAAGTCACATATCAACACTATCATCATTTTGTCCTATCACGATGTCTATTTAAAATTGTACTATATACAGTTTTATAAAATTCTTTTAGAACTTAATGTATTATATTTCCCTTTGTCATCATTTCAAGGTGGCTTTCTATGGCTACAAAATAGTTTATCTTCTGCATATGTTATAATTTATTTTATCATTTTTCTATAACTGGATATATAAATTATTTCCAACTTTTTGCCTCTGTAAATAATGAGACTGTGAGCATTGTATATTGCTGATTATTTCATTAAGACAAATTTCCAGGAATAGAATTATGTGTTCAAAAATATATGGATATTTTTAATGCTATTGATACATATTGCCAAAATGGGTTTCCAAAAGTTTGGGTCAATTGACAGTCCCACCAGTACTGTATGGAGTACATACTGATTTTAAGGTCCTTTATTCCAATAACAAGACTCCTAACTCACCCCACCTCTTGTGCAAATTTGTTTTTCCTGGTCTTCCAGGCCTAGTTTCTTTTGGATTTCCTCTAACGGTTCTTTAGGCTTCAGGAAGGGAGTGGCTTCTGGTGGTAAGACAGGCCAGGTGGACGATTCCCCTAATATTTGCTCCTGCGGAAACCTCAGAGCAACCTCTTCCCTCTGATGAATTCAGTCACTTCCAGGCATTAGGCTTAGGGCGCCGTATGACTGCTCCCCACCTCCTGCTCTGTGGTTAACACATACACTGTCGTCTTCCTTCACAGAGGAAGGACGGCCTGCTATTTTGTCGCTGTCCTTGTCTTCTGTCATTAGAAAGCCAATGGCAATACTCTCAGCCACAACTCAGATTCACGTTTCTAAATGTACCAATTCAGTCCTGATATTTATTATGACCGGCAAAAATCCCTTTCACCTGGGAACACTTCTCAGGCTCTGAAACAGGCCCTAATCAGCGGGCTATTGATGAGTGCCAAGTGGCCCGGCGGAATAACCAATGGTTCCGCCCTGGCCTATTAACCGACATGTGACATGTACAGGGGAGGGCAAAAGTAAGTTTACACTTGTTCATATGAATAATAATACAATGATTAATAAATAATAACGTACGAAGGAACTCCGTGTTTTGCATACTCACGATTGTAAACTTACTTTTGCCCTGTATTTTGTTACAGCTTACATATACACTTTTAACATATTTGTAGACATAAGACCCAACTATTTTAATAAAGCCTTCTACCTTGTGATACTATATTGCCTTTAAAACTTATATTGATATAAAGCAGACATTACTTGCATACCCAGCTGTTACCATGAGATGTCCATCCATTTGAGATTTTAATGTCGGAAAATAGTCACCTCCTACTGCTCTGAGGATACACAGCCATATGCTCACCATGACCTGTAAGCCTGTCTGGTCTTGTTCTAGGCCAACTTTCCTCCTCAAACCTCCTTGGCCTTTTTTCCAGGCCACAGACACAGCACGTTCCTTCTGGCCTCAGGGCCTTTGCATTGTCTGGAATAGTTTGCTTCCTCCTAGATCTTATTCCGGACCCAGCAGTTCCCACCCCGGGGCCCTTTTTGCCCAGTCTTAATGGAAATCTTCAGATGAGCTAAAAAAAAATCACAGAAAAGACTGTCCCTGGGCCCCCAGGCCACATCTGGACCCACTGGTGTATGTTATTACAGAGTCTTGTGTGCTTGCTTGTGTTGTTTTGTAGTTTTCTATTCTATGTTTAACTGTTTCATCATTGTTTGAGGTCTGTCTCTCCCATTGATCTGTGAGTTCCATGTGGGAAGGGACAGCTTTTTCTTACCACTGTAAGCATAGCTGTCAGCACAATGTGAGACCGATGGATAGTGAATTAACCCTTGCCGAATGGATAAGTGGGTGCTGACATAATAAGGCTGATGGCTTGGCTGGGTTAGTGTTTATTTTAGTCACGTACAGTGAACACCTGAGAGGCACCTGCAGTGTAGATAAACCACAAGGACTGAAGCTGTTTCGGATCTTGCTTCCTGCACAGCGCTGAAGGAAGGGAACGGAGCCCAAGGGTGGGGTGCTGGTCTTCCTCAGACAGCCACACTCAGTATCCAGCTTCTCTTCTAAAGAAAAACCCTGGTCTGGTGGGCCCGCATTTGCTGTCTCTCTGTTGTGGTCAGGATGTTATTGTTGTCTTTTCTGTGTTTTCACCAAATAACATGGGAGCATGTTTATTCTAAGAGATCATTGCTGGGCGTTTTCAGTTCCACTGCACCCCCTTTCCAGGCCTTCATTACTTCTCGTTGGCCCCCATGCTGTCGCCTCCCACAGACCTCCACACTTTTCTTCCTGCCATCAGCCCAGTTTAAGTTAGTGCAGTACAAAGGAGTGGGGGCTGTCATTGGAGCCATCCACACAAGGTAGGGGCATGCTCTTCTTCCCCATGAGTGTAAAGCATTATTTCCTGAAAACTGTGGAGGATAAAGCCAACCCCCTGAGTTAGTCTGGTGTATGAATTGAGGGGAAGCTGAGTTTGCCACCCCAAAATACGCCTTTAGGGACATTGACTATTTTAAGCTGGTTATTTTTAAGAAACAAAAGACTCCGAAAGAAACTTTGAACTTCTCCCTAACTGCCTAAAAGAATTTAGATAGAGGACCTGCTCCAGGAAGGGAGATGTCATCATGGATAACTATAGTTTAACATGAACTAGTGTGTGATAGGGAGGGACCTCGTAAGGCCCCTTGGATCAAAGGCTTCCCTGGGTCCAGTTGGGAAAGATGGCCCAGCAAACATTTATTTACCAAACATTTGCTTTTCTTTCCCCCTGTCTAACTTGCCTTCCTGTCCTTTGAAGCCGAAACCACCCACCTCTGCCCTCCTCCTTTTTAGCCAAGATGGCTCACAAACCTTAACTACTCTGCCTGTCTTGGGTCCCACATACTTTTGGAGCCCGTGTGTGTGTGCATCAGAATCAGTTTGGGCATTTTCCCCTGTTCATCGGTCTCATGTTAGTCTGACTATTAGTCCAGCTAGAAGAATTTAGAAGGGTAGGAAGAATATTATTTTTTCCCTCCCCACAGAACCTTTCCCAAGTCGGATCCCATTCTAACTTCCCAGCCTTCCCTCTGCTCAACCCTGACTCCCAGCCAGTCTCATCTGCTCGGGTAAGTCTCAGGCTGCTCTGCTCTCTGGAATGGTCCCCCTGACTCTGACCTCCCTTTGACCACACTTAGCGCCCTGTCTAGGCTTATCCCAGGCTCTCCGTCTGTCCCTGCTTCTAGTGCGGGCTGCGGTCAGGCCTGCATGTGGCTGGCTTCCTTTCCGCGCTGTATACTGCTTGGAAGCAGGGGCTCCCCCTTTTTTATCTTTGTAGTTTCTGTATACAGCACACATAGAATAAGTAAATGACTTTTTGGTTACTAAAGTATTGAAAGAATCAGTAATTAGGTATCCATTGTGTCATATAAATTCAATCTGCAAAAGGGATCTTTCTTTGCAACAGTCATTTCTTCCTTGGCGTGTTCTTCCTTTGAACTAATTTAAGGGTATAAGGGTATTTCCTTTGCTTTGATGGGCAGAGGAGTGAGGTATATGATAACCGGTTATGCTGTTTTAGTGATATATCCATTCATGTTTGTATCCCATGTTTAGGATGCAACCAGTAGAGATGGTTCAGTCAGCACTGGTGCTTCACTGTTTGAAGGGTAAGTTGACTTCAGCTGTGAGAACCAGGAGTGGCAGGTAGGATCAGTGACCTGGATTTAGGATACAGCTGAGTGACATCATGTCTCCCCTAACTGTCCTCTTCTCAGCTGTGGTGACTGGGGCACAGAGTAGCCACTGAACATTCTCATCTCTCAGAGCTGGGCTGATTCTATCAGCCTTCAGAATAGGTGCCATAGGAAATTGTTCTAAACCAATAACCTGGCGATGTCTGGCAGTCCAAGTGCACGGCGATTTAGGGTGCCCTAACTAAATAATTCTGTATTAACAGAGTCCGTTGGGCATTCCATATTGTGTTATATGGTTCTGTCGAGTTTTAGGTGTTCTGTTGAAAGTAATGTGTTTTTTTTTCATATTTAAAAAGTGTGAACAGATATAATTTCTAAACCCTTTATTTTCTCACTGACTAAATTACATTTAAATCCCTATCTCATGGCAGGTGTGTTTCTGAGTGTCAACAATAGGGTTAACGGATTGACAGATGATCTTCAGATATTTTTCTTTAATTATCAAGAAATAAAAATAAAAATTCTGAATTAATGAAACAAAACGAAACCAAACCAAACCATACCAAACCAAACAGCCCAACAATCTGAAAAGCTCTGGTAAATGTTAGAATGGGATCTAGAATTGGGGGTTGTGGGCTTCTACCTCAGCCTGAGGTAGATTGAACTTGATTTCGAGCAAATTATTTTCTTCTCTCAGTATCTGTTTCCTCAGCTGTAGAGCAGAGACAAAGATGACAGCACTGCCCCCCGCCCCAAGATGTGAAGTAAATAAAATAATGTGTGGAAACATATCCTTATACTAAAAAGTAATATATACATTTGATTTGAGTAGCAAGCCTAAGATGTTTTTAGGTGCTGTTATTTCTATGTATATCCTTTATAAAATATTTCCACTCAGTGGCAGGTGACAAGTTGCTCATCTGTCATAAATTAGTTTGTAAAAATCATTTATCTTTCCCTTCTTCTCTACATTATCACCTTCCTTTTCAGGAACTGCCAAAAAAATGGCCTTATTTTCGATGACAGGCATCATCCTAGTGGTTATTCTGTCTGTATGTTCCACATCACCCCTGTCCCCTTGGAGCCATGAGCCAGTCCTGGGTGTGGAGGAAGAGGTTTCTTGTAAGGTGCTGGCCTCCTGGATAACAGTTGACTACAGAAGTGTTCCAGGGTGTGAGGTTTTAGGACAAGGTTCTTCTGAATCTAATTTTTTTTGCATTATTTTAACCAGATGCTAATGGGAATGGACAGGTGAGTGACCTTTCATCAAGCTTTGGGAAATTTATTAGGTAGAAGTTGTTTAGCAAGAAAGGTCATTCTTCAGGTCCTTTTTGAGTTTTGTGTTTTTTATCAAAATAAAATTATTTGCCTTATGGATTTTTCTAAACCTACCACTTTCCTATAAAAACCTTTCAATTGAAATAATACATTTCTCATTACATACTTATTTTCATTTTCTGGACACTGAAAATACTTGAAAAATATTCAAAACTCCTATTCAAGGATCATTTTCACCTATTATAGAATGTACATATGATGATACACGGTGACTATTTTAGCATCTCGCTGCCATATTAATAAAATCCAGACGTAGTAAGAAAGGATTTGGTATCTTAATATTGCAGTGCTCTTTTAGAAACGCTGAGTTATCACCCTGGCTGGAACTGGAAAGGCAAGGGCATTCCATTATTTGAAGAGCATCGTATGATGCCTAATGACCTAGAGAAAGTGTGACCACATTTTCTATCTTACCTGAAAGAGCTTTGAGGGGATAATGCTTCTTAAGGCCACATTTTCTCATTTGTCTTTTTCTTTCTCTTACATGCAAGTCACTAGTTTTAGGGTAAATCTCACAAAATCACTCATGGAGTATTGCATCTCATCCACTCTCTTCGAGATTGCAGAACCCATCTTTGAAGGTGGCAGCCTTATGTACTCACAGGTCTGTTCAACCCATTGGAACTGCCAGCTCTGAAAGCCAACTGAAGGTTTATGTAGACTTACGCTTTGTGAACCATTTTAGTCTGGCTAAAATGCTACCATCACTTAAAATAATACTTTGTAGCTGTCTAGAAATGTCCAAGGTACTTCTGAGTCATAAATACATAATATGCTTAAAATGCATATAAAATAATTCATCTATTGCATTTAGGAAATTATTTGTTATATGCAAATTATTACTTATGGTCTTAACTCAGTAGGACTAAGCCAAAAGGCAAGATTATTAGTGGTTAGAATTTCCAGTGTAATAAACATTTTATTCCTTAGAAATAATATTTTGTAGAATTTCAGCCCCTTTTATTGAAGATATTTGAAATTGTCGTGTAGGAGATAATTTTCCAGTTGTACATGTAAAGTGAGAAGAGTCACATGCTCTATGAGACTATCAGCTGTACAATTAGAAAAAGCATCTCCACAGGGGCTTGTTCTAGCAAAAGACTTTTCTAGAACTGGTGCATTTTTATTTAAAAATAGTTGATAAGTCAATGTTTAATTTTTCTTCTCTTCTTAAGTAATATTTTAGGCATACATAATTATTGTAGTCTCCTAAGATATCAGTGGCCGAAACAATCCATTTCAAGAGGTAAGGACAGTTTCCTCCAACTATAGCAAAAAAAAAAAAGGGATTCATTCTTTTTTCTTAAGATTGTAATAAATTTAATGGGGACTCATCATGGAAAAACCTAGGGCCCTTTATGTTTTTTATCATGCATTTTAGCAAAGAATTCACATTCATCTTAGTATTGTTGCCCAGCTGGTACATGCTTTGCCCTGCTGACGAGATAATTGGTTGCTTGGGTCGGAACACCTTAAAATTCCTTTGCAAGTTGTATATCGACACATTAAGGATGGGAGTGCAGGCAGGTGCACCAGCTGTCTGGAAAAGAAACGCAACGTCTGTCAGCATCCCTTGCATCACAGACGGTGCTATTGCCGCTCCTGCAAATTAGTGCTCAAAGAAAAACTCTGACATGTGTGTAATGGAATATAGGTGTGTCCAATGGAAAACAGTCTTTTAAAGATTCCTGAGACTGTATTTATATTTGTGTTACAATTTCTTTTTTTAGAGGTATGTGAAGAAACGGCTATTTAGGTATATAAAATTTACCCTGTGCATGAACCCCTTATCATGAATGCTCACCGGCCAATGGTGATGACTGCCTTAGGTTTCTTTCTTTTTTTTTCCAGATCCCTGCCTTACCAATATTCTGCATTTGTGACACAACAGAACTTCTAGAAGGCTATGGCCTGTGGTGGCTTTTTCCCTGATCAATTATTCTTCTTGGAACTCTAGTGTCTCCCAAAATGTTGATAGTTGTCTCATAAAAAAAGGATTTTCCTAGCTGTGTTAGTCAGGGTTCTCCAGAGAAACAGAGCCGGCAGTAGGTGTGTATAAATAGAAATAGATTTATTATGAGGAATTGGCCCCTGTGACCAGGGAAGCGGACACATTCAAAACCCGCAGTGAGGACCAGCAGGCTGAAGACTCTGAAGAGCTGATGGTGCAAACGTAGTCTGAGGGCGTGCTGGAAAATCCCTCTCGCTTGGGAAAGGCGGTCTTTTTGTTCTATTTGGGACTTCCGATGACTAGAGGAGTCCCACCCACATTATGGAGACAATCTGCTCTATTCAATTATGGCTTTAAATGTTAATCTCACCCTGAAGGATATGAGCCATTAATAGCCCTGTCTGGATTGGATCGTTGTAGTTTTATATTGACTTTAATCACAGGACATGGTACTAGTAAGAGACACCCTAAGGGATCTCCCATGTTCCAGACATACTCTTCCTTAGCGCCACTGTGAACCAGCAATCCAGTTGCCCCTTGGCAGTCAGAATCAATCAGCCCAGCCGGCACAGTAACTCCCTTTTTCGCCTGTCCATTCAGAGGCATGAGGGGCCCAAAGTGGCTGGGTGTCAGCCTTAACTTCCAGTTCAGTGGAATCATCGTCGTGTCTCCCAGTGGAAGCATTTCTCCCTTTGGTACTAGATCTCGAGGCTGTCAGGCTTACAGCATAAGGCCATGGGGGTAGGGAGCAAACATTTTGCTAATGGATCAGCAGGGGTACTAGTGAGTGGTGCCACTCCCATTTCCACCCCTTGACTCCTGGAGCTGCGAATCCTGGCTATGAGAGAAACAGCACGTGCTGGGCACTAACGCATAAAACACACAACCTTCTGGAGAACCCTGCCCTAGCCCTGCGAGACATTGCCGCCTAGCCAGTGCTGTAACCGAGTCTTCAGAAGGGCGTTAAGCCAGCTGCTTCACAGTGGTGGGGAACACGGGAAGATCACTATACCCACAAGCACAGACCCACTGTTGTATTTCATTTGCCATGAAGTGAGCTCCTCAGCCAAAAGCAATCTTGTGTGCCTATCGTGATGGTGGACAAGGCATTCCGCAAGCTCGTGGACAGTAGTTATGGCAGAAGCACTGTAGACAGGGGAGGAAAGTCCATACCCAGGGTAAGTGTCTATTCAGGAAGAACAAAATACTGCCCCTTCTGTGATGGAAGCAGTTCAAAGTAATTACTCTGCCACCAAGGTGGCTAGCTTCCCACCCTCTTCTGGCCCCAAAATCTGTGTTAGTCAAGGTTCTGCCAGTCTGAAAGCAGGCAGGCTGGAGACTAAGGAGACACATTGGTGCAGTTGAAGTCTGAGGCATTCTGCTGGAAGGTTCCTTCTTGTTCTATTTGGGTCTTCAAATGATTGGATTAGGCCCACTTACAATATGGAGGACAATCTACTGTAGTCAAAGTTTAAATGTTAACCTCATTCCCAAACACTCTCCAAGTTGACACATAAAAGTAAATATCACTCTGGTAAAACAAACAAACAAACAAAAACAAAAATAAAAAATGGGGTAAGGGAACACTGCATGATTGAGTCCCCTTTGGAGGAAGAATCATATTAACATAAAGGCCCTGCAGTGAAGATATCTGTTTTGCATTTCAACAACCTCATTTATCCCAAGTTTACTTGCTCACGGAAGCCTCCCCCAACCCCTTGTCTTTTTGTAAAACCTACTACTACCTGGCTGGATGCCAGCATTTAGGGGAACACAGTCAGGTAAAAAGCTGGTCTATGAAATGGTGTCTATTTAAGCAGCTGGCTCATTTGGGGATTAAATTGATGATACAAACTTCATTAACTGGCTTCATTAACTAAATGGGTATTAGTAGCCTATTGGGTATTTATGTGTTTGATTTGTTGGGTACTTCCTATCAGCTCTGCTGTCTAAAGCACGGTACGGGTGAATGGGAAGTGAAGGCTGGGAGCAGACATTGTCAAATCATAAACGCATATGGTGATGCCCAAGCAGGTCAGCGGAGGGCGGTCCTACTGCTGGCTTTGCCTCGTTCCTTAGTGACAAGCTTAGCTGAGCAAAGGGCAGTAGCAGAGAGGGCCCGATAGCTGCCACCAATTCAGTGTATAGAATTACGTTTTAATTTGCCTGCCCAGGATTCCGCACACAACAGGTCGGATGTAAACACCAGGTGCACTTACGATTATTCTCAACACTGATACCGAAGCACCACCTGAGAAAGACACAAAGAGAAAGGTGATCATAAGTGAAGGAATAAAACACAACCACTCTTTTCCGCTTGTATATTCATAGGCTAATGATTTCTTTTTCAATGCAAGGGAATAATAAGGCATCTTTAGTTCCATCGTTCTGGAAAACTTGATGAGTATGTGTCTGAAGGCAGAAAGGCATGGAAATATGATAGTACTTGATAAAAAAATTTTCTGAAGTTGACATTCAGGAATGTGACATTCTAGGTGGATCACGGGAACTGTCAACTGTTACGAAAACTGTTACGAAACCACATGCTGTTTGTCCAGTTAGTTCATAGATGATTATCCTGGTGAGATAGTAATCACTCCCAGTGTTAACCCTTTTCACTTTTCACCCAACCTCAGCCATCATCCCTGGTCCTCACAGCAGAAGGGATTGTTGGAGAGACACAGGGGTATAGAAAGCAGAGAGGTAGGGAGCTGACAGTGGAGAGCTATTTGATTTGGACAAGATGCCCTTGGACAGGACAGTCTCTGAAAGGCTGACCCATGAGCTACATTATGGAGAATGGATTTAATCCACCACGAAGACCTACAGAAGCACCGAGGCTTCTAGACAGGGAGTGATATGAAAAAACTACATTAAAATCATTCCAGTATCCACCGGCACACAGATTAGTGTGTGTGTGGCAGGGGTGTTGTTATGAGGAATCAGTTGAGAATAAGTCTTTGTATGCTTCATGCATCTTTACCTTATACATTTAATAGGAACATAGTTTCTGGAAGACAGGTTCATGTCCTTGTGGATAGTCTGTTTGGCTGTAATGTGGGCCTCTAGGACACAAATGAGCTCACATGTTATTTGTTAATAAGAGAATAATGTCAATACTGAACCCAATTTTGGCACCTTTCCAAATGTGGTCAGTTCCCCGGCACCCCGCTGCAGCCCCACTCCCATCCCTGTCTTCCCAGCCAGAGACGCCTCCATGCTGGCTTGGGCTGCTGCCTGTTTTTCAGTTTGTTGTCTCAGTCTCCGCTACGTGTGATGGTCAGGTTTGGGGCAGCTGCACTGCCCAGTCTGCCCAACAGGACCCTGCTGCCACCTGGGCTGGGAGTGGCAGGTGTGACACCAGGTGAGGGAATTCAACTTTACCAGTGAAGGACAGGGGACAAAGAGAAGCTGGCAGACAAATTGCCTGCCCTCCCCTCACCTCCCAGTCTTTCCTGAGATGCTATGGTTCCTGGGGACCTTTCTGGAGATGTGTCTTTTCGAAGCTGTGGCCATCTTGGTAACAACCTTAAATTTGTTCCCCCTTTCCTTCTTTATTTCCCTTGTCCCCTCATTCCTGCAACCCCTGTTACAGGTAAGTTTTGCCTTAGGGCTCTGGTGAGTGAAAACAATACCCATATAATAACACGTAGGTCATATGGGTCCACAAGGGAAGTCAGAACAGATAATGGGAGCGGAGTTATAACCTTCATCAGGTAGGCGAGAAGCCTTCAACTCACCAGCTACCGAAGTAGCAAGGGCCATTGTGCTGCAGTTTGAGAGAATTAAAATGAGTGCCTGAGCCTGGGACTGCCTCCTTGGAGAGGCACAGGCTGGCTGTGGGTGTCTCCGGGCTGGGCCAGTTCAGGTGGCCCCAGAACCATCTTCACCAAAGCCCCTCCAGCTCAGCGCTGCTCTCCCATCCGTGTTGTTCACTCTCCTCCTCGCCCCTGCCCCTCGCTCCCAGCCGCCAACCCCGCCCCCAGCTCTGCTCTAACTAGAGTGTAGCTAACATTTTCACCCTGCTGTTTCTAGGCATTTTTAATAGCCTGGTGGCAGTCTCCAGCCCGGCCGAGCTGCCTGTCTGTTCTGTTCAAGTTATCTCCCAGGAACCAATTACTATTTTTTTTGTGAGGACTCTGGATACAAAGCTGCATAGGTTTGAAGTATTCTGCCCTACCCTATATTTTCTCAGAAACTCTGACTTTAGTATGTGATTTTCGAGAATGTGAGGTGTCTCCAGGTATGCGTGTGTTGCAATCTAGCAGAAATGTTGGTGTCTCATTCTCCATAGACATGAAATGAGGTGTTGAATGAATAAAATGCATTTAAAAACATTTCTAGAGATAGGGGAAGTAACTTAGCCACATAATAGTGTGATTATTTCTTTAAAAAAAAACCTTTCTGTTTATTTCAGGGGAGATTTAAAGCCCTCACACTATAGCCAATTAAAATAACAGACATTTTCTCCCCCCATGGAAGCAGCATATCGCAGGGTAATGGGGCAAGTATATGAAGCTGATTCTCTTTCTTTGCGCCCTCTGAATCCTCTTTTCTCCCTTCTCCGTCATGTCCTGTGCCCTGGGCGGCTGGACTTATCAAGCGAGATCCATGGTGACTCTCTTTCTGTCTGGCCTCTGGCTGCGTCCAGCCAATGGGAGGCAAAAGAGGGGATCCGAGAGCGGGAGAGGAGTGAGGTGAGATGCCCACACCTTTAATACTCTTGGTCTGTGCGCCCCCCTAGTTCTTTCATGATCCTGATGGCGAAACATCTTTTTGAAGTTTCATGTATTTTCCAACCTTCAGCGGAGGAATGAATGAGGCAACTTCATTAACTCTCCTTACAGGCATCCTTAACTAATAAGAAATTCACAAGAAATGGAGGCAGAGATATTTCACTATGTCTTCAAGTAAAGGTAGAGTATCTCTTCTTTGGCAAATGTGTATCTAAAAATACAATAAAATATATTTTTAAAAGTGCCATTTAAAAATGCAATTCTATCTGTTTTTTGATGATTTCTGAGGATCCTTCCGTAGACAGCAGTGTCTCAAGAGCCATGATTATGAGTGACAATTTTAATTGTACTAAAGATGTGTGGAAAGTCTTAGAAGTAGAAAAATGGAGAGAAGAATTTCTAAACCTTGGGTCTAATAATCCTGTATGTGTCTAATATAAAAACCCCCTATGAACACTGCTAAGTTACTAATAAAACAGAGACCCCCCAAAATGACCCCGTGATAGGTTTTATACTTCTGAAATGAAGTCAGAAATATGGGTAGACTGTCCTACATTCCAGACACTATTATGGTGTGATTACCATATTTCCTTCCATCTTCAGGACAACCCAACAAAGTGGATTTCATTATTTCTCTTTTCTAGATGAAAGAAATAGGCTCAGAGAAGGGAAGTAACAAGCCTAAGATCACGCAGCTGGAAAGGAACAAAGTCTCGATTAGAGACCAGGTCTGTTTGACTCTACGGTACACGCTCTGCCACTAGGCCAGTTGCCAAATGGAAATTCAAGAATTCACAGTTTGGATTCACAGAACAAGGGTTCACAGTTTAGAATGATCCTAAAGAGGTTAATCCCAGCTGGTGATAGTGACTGGTGCTTTTCTTTATTTTTGCTTCTAGGTGGAACTGGTTCTTACAATTCAGGCAGTGCCACGTGCCATTACCCACCGCAGTGGGATAATGTGCCAATATTAGCGGGCGAGACAATCCCTTACGATAATGGCCAGCAGCTAGTGCACTGTGAGGTCCGAGACTTGAACTTTTCACCTGAGGAAACAGTGGGAAGCCACCCTTGCAGATAATCACTCTCAATACCGTGTATTGAATCACAGAGTTTTAGAGCTGGAGGGGAGCACTTATAATGAAAGCAATAATTTTTACTTACTCTTGAAGACCTGTCTTAATACAGAAGACTACCCTCAGCAGGTAAAAGGCAATCTTTATTTTTCATGTCCCATAAACAAGGCAGCAAACCCTGTGTGAGAAGGTAAAATAAAGGCTTGCTTTTCCATAATTTATGTTCCTCAGACTTATATGTGAGTATGCGTTAAATCCTGAGGGGTGATTCAGGGCTGCACAGCCCCTCGGGCTGGGCTGCTGTAGGTGGCGGACAGTGGCAGAGGAGCAGGGCGGCGTACCCCTGAGGTGTGTTGGTGGGTCGGCGCCTGGTCTTTGCTTGGAGCCTGCCGTTGGCTGACAAGCCAGGGAAGCAGTAGAGCAGAGAGCAGCGGCTCTGGAGAGAAGCTCCCTGGGTTCCTATCCTGGCCCTGCCCTTTAACCTCTTCGTGCCTCAGTTTCCCTGCCTGCCGGAGGGGTTCAGAACAGGCCTTCCCCAAGATGTCGATGTCTCTTTCCAAGCAGGCATGAAATAAGGATGTGTTGAATGAATAAAATGCATTTAAAAACCATTTCTAGAGATGCGGGAAGGGACTTATCCACATAATAGTGTGACTCACTTTGGCACGTCGGTTACTGTGAGCTGAAGACACTTGAGACCCTGCGGCTCGTGAGAAACTTCTACCTCTTCCTTAAAGAATCTAAATTGGGGGTCTTGACCATAATAAGAGTTATAACCAGAGATAACTTTCTATGATCTACCTACAGGGCAGAACAAATATCTAATTACTGAACGTCTGCTCTTCTTACTGCCCTGTAAATGACCTTCGTCCCCTCAGAAACTCCAAGGTGCCGTACCTCATCCTTAGCTCAGGAGGTCATAGGCATCTCATTTGAACTTTCTGTCTCTGAACCTTCCATGTATGTGGGGCCTCTGACTCTTTCATGTATGTGCGCTTCCCATAAGTAAATATGTAACTAAATGTGGTCATTTCCTCTTGTTAGTCTGTCTCATGTCTACTTGATTATTAGACCAGTCAGAAGAATTAGAGGGTAGAGCAGAGCTCCTTCCTCCCCTACACTATGAAATGGCAATAACAAAGCACGTAAATCTTGAGGGGTGGTTGGTGACTGAGAGTCAGGTAATATATGTGAAGAACTTAGATCGGTGTTTTGCACAGGGTATACCACATAGGTGTTAATAGAAATTATTACAATTCTCATTTTGCAGAGGCTCAGAGGCGCGGGTCAACTTGTCTAAGACCACACAGCTAGTGAGTGACTGGAAATTGAACCCAGGTCTTCCCCAATCCAAAACTCTTTCCTCTCTTATGCGCAGAGCAGAGTGAGCTAGGAGAGCAGCTGTGAAAGCAAATGATGCTCCGCTGATGTCCTCAAAGATACTTTGTGTCTAAAAAGGGAGTGGTGGATGAGGTAATCCCAGGAGCTATCCAGGAGAGGTGGAAAGTGTGAGCATTTCCCGTCCCAGGACTGCCCAGGTGTACTCCATGTTAGACTAGGGAGACCCAGGGACCAGTTCATGGTGCAAAGACAAGAGCCAACCTTAACATCCAGACCCATGTGAGATGCCACTCAAGATAATTCTGTAGACATTCTGTGGCTTTGATGCAAGCTAAATTTGAAATAGTCTTTGTTTCAGGGCCCATTATTCTTCTGTTTAAAGTGTTAATCCATAATACTCTCTTCCGAGAAACGTGTGGGCCATGGCCATGAGCCATGAAGGATAAGAGCGTTCACAGTCCCTCCTATGTTTGTTCAGTGTTCTATGTCCAGTTCCCAGAATAGCGTCTGGATCATACTTGGTGCTTGCTGAATATTTATGGAATGAATGGATACATGCATGAATGGAGGAAAGAAGGGAGAAATGCATTAATGAATAAACTTTTTTCTTGATGAAGTAGGGCAGGGAATAACTTTAATGAAACTCACCCAGGGGTCACCAGGCTAGGGCCAAATGTGAGCCCCAGGGCAGCTGCCCACATGAATGGCAGGGTCTCTACTAAGCCTCTGCGCCTTCCCCTTCTCTCTGCTCACTGGTGGGCATTAGTCCCTGGATGTGGATGCACCCCCATGGGACCCACAGGGGTTTCAGGGCACGCCAAGGAGAGAAAACCCTTGGCATGTCCATTTTCCACTTCCCTGGGTCACAGTGGCTCCTGGAACCTTACAAAAAGCACACTGTGGCCTTCGTCTGGGGATGGGGGTGGAGGAGTAAGTTTGGCATCACAAGGTTGGTAAGGAGACTGGTTTTAGTAATTCAGGTGAGAACCGATGAAGGCTTGCATTCAAACCCAGGTGGTGAGAATGGCCTGGAGGTGATGTATTCTGGAAATATTTGTAGGGAGAGTCATGGGCCCTTATTGGACTCAGCATATCCTGCCCTGGGGCCTTAGGTGTCCTCAAATAAAGTGAGTTTATAGTTTCCAGCTGAGAATGTTGGCCAGACACCAGCTGTTGCTAGGAACTGGTGTTTTTAGAATGGCCACTATATTCGTTGTATTTGAATTTCTGAGTACCATCTGTTTGGTTATATAGTGTGTTTCTTTCTATACTTAATAGAGACCTACTGAAATGGCATTTAACTCAGGATTTCAGCATCTAAGAAGTCACTGTACTATTTCTGCTACCCTACATTGTAGCTACTGCCTACCCCTGTCTCT